>OY757542.1:5672454-5686316 GCA_963584105.1 Alviniconcha strummeri
GGAATGTGCATGCACACAGGCAGGAAGGAACACATGCATGTATTAATGGGTGGTTGCATGCATGCATGCATGTACTGAAAGCTGTGTTTTTCAGTGTGTTCTCATCACATCACTTTCAAGCTTTGCCTTACAGTGGAACCCCTCTTTCAAGACCACTTTTAACATCAAGCAATAGTGCTTCAAAAAAAGCGGTAAAAATCAAACAAAAGAGCTCTTTAGGAGAGGTGAAAATCAAGCGGAAGTGCTCTTTATGAGAGGCAAAATCAAGCAAAGGTGCTCTTTAAATGGGGTAAAAATTAAGCAGTAGTGCTCATAAAAGGGGAGTAAAAATCAAGCAAAAGCACTCTTAAGAGAAATAAAAAATAAAGACAAAAATGCTCTTTAAGAAAGGTGAAAAGCAAAAGTGCTCTTTAAAAGGGTTGAAAATCAAGCAAATGTGCTTTTTAAGAGGGGTGAAAATCAAGCTAAAATACTTTTTAAGAGGTGTGACAGTTAAGCAAAAGTGCTCTTAAAAGGGATGGCCCTTGATAAAGGTTCATTTGCATGGAAATAAAGGAAAGGTTTTTAAAAAAACAGGCCTTAAAATAGGGGTGGTCTTTTGTTGGTGGTCATTGATCAAGGGTTCCACTGTACTAGAACCTAATTCTATTTGTTTGTTGTACTCAAGAGAGATAATGTGTGTGTCTCCTAACATGGTGAAACCTTAACATTGGCTTTATTTGAGATATTGTTTGCTTTAAGTAAGGTCTTTCAACTTTTGCATGGTTGCAACCTCAGGAAGTCTTACCCATTACAGCCAGGTTTGATGACCTTAAGAAGTTATATCAGTCAACCCCCTGCCCCCCATTCCTCCGCACACAAACACCAACAAATCAGTTTTCCTCCAACCTGTAGTTCTGTTTGTGTTTTCAGCAAAAGCAGCTCAATACGTATGGCACTATACCACGCTCAAGGGGCCGCCAACGTACCACAAGGAAGACGGTGCTGTGAGTGGATGGACCCTGCGCTTCTCATCCCAGAAGGGTAGAGGGTGCTTCCCTTCCAGACAGGGAGTGAAGGCGCAGAAGGAAGCATGTCTCTGTTTCGTGTGTTATGTCGTGCTGTGACTGGTTGTGATAGTGATCTCAGTGTCTTCCTGTGGCGTCATCCACTGGGCGTGGAGATGATGACCAGTGGCAATAACAGCGAACACTCACTCACCACAGAGCTTTCGTCTTCAGTGCATTTCCTCCTCTTCTTCCCTTGCCTGGCGGAATTTGATCACAACACAGGCTTGTGTAAAATCGCACTGAACAAAACTGCTCTCTCTCTCTCTCTCTCTCTCTCTCTCTCTCTCTCTCTCTCTCT
This sequence comes from Alviniconcha strummeri, assembly GCA_963584105.1. Classification (NCBI taxonomy): domain Eukaryota; kingdom Metazoa; phylum Mollusca; class Gastropoda; family Provannidae; genus Alviniconcha; species Alviniconcha strummeri. Next base: position 5,673,802 of record OY757542.1, read on the forward strand.
CTCTCTCTCTCTTCTCTCTCTCTCTCTCTCTCCTCTCTCTCTCTCTCTCTCTCCTCTCTCTCTCTCTCTCTCCTCCCCTCCCTCTCTCTCCCCCCCCCTCCCTCTCTCTCTCTCTCTCTCTTTCTCTCCTTTTTACTGCCTGATTAGTGGTAATGGTTTGAGAGTGTGTCAGTCATGTGATGTTTAAAAAAAAAAATTGTTCAGTAACTTTCTGCTCGTTTTTTTTTTTTTTTTTTTTAACTTCCTTTTAAATGTCTTGTTTGTGTATTTATTATCACTTGATAGTGCTGAAAAGCTGTGTGAGGGTACAGGGGGAAGAGTGTGTTGTTTGAGGTGTGAAAGGCACGTGTGAAGTGTTGAGTGGTGTACACCGGTTTGATTAAAAAGTGTAAATAGTGAAATACAGTAAATACGCTCAATTTTGACTGTGCCAGTTCGCTTACAGTATGAAAGTGGGGACAGATGACCTGTTTGCTGAATCTGGTCTTAAAACATTGGCGATGATGTCGTCAGAACCACTTTCTTCTCTGTGTTTCGAATTTGTCTCTTTTGTGTGTGCAGTTCTGTTTGGAAATGTAAAGCATGTGTATTATACAAGCATGGAGAAGTTGGAGTGAAGTTGAACAGTGTGTTTGACATGCTGATTTGCTTTACTTACAACTCTGGGCTTTTATTCCACGGAAAGCACTTGCAAAAGAGCAGCTACTTTCGACGAGGAAGAAAGGCACTGTGGAACCTGCTGTATTATTAGTCCTGGTACTAATAGTGTTGTTATTATTATCATCATAACTATGTGAACAAGACTGTAAAACTGAATTGCAGACTTGGATAGTAAGAAAGCAGAGCCATGCTCAGATTGTGTGGTTGTTAATAAACAAATACTGTTGATTTTTTAAAGTCTTGATACTCTTTCGATCAGTTTTATTTACTACTGAATTTGGTATTTCCAGAATATTGTTTACCAGTTGGCCTCATTGAGTACACACTGACTATAATGACAAGACGAACCATTTGCTCTTGTGTCATGAAGAGTGCCACCTATTTTGAGTTTTTTCTTCCTGTTTTTGAACTTAGAATTTTACTCTTTTTAGCTTGTACTACCATTTTTTTTTTTCTCTTCTTTTTCTTTTCGCTGATATGGGGGGGGTATTTTTGTTCATGCCATTCCTGGACAGCTGTTTTGCAAACTTTTTTTGTTTTTGTTTTTTGTCTAAGTCACTTTTATTCTGATTTTGATTTTTTAATTCAGTGTGTATTTCATGTAAGCGACCATTCAACAGCATTTTGTATTGCTTGTATACACGCCTCACTTTTATTATTTATCTGCAGTGACAGAAATGACTTTGTTAACTTTGTATGATTTGTATACAGATATGTATCAGTTCTCATAAACAGAACATTCAGTGTTGAAAACTGAATATATTGCTTCAACATAATTATTGTGTGGTCGTAACGGCATAGGCGCCATTGTAGAGCTGGACTCCGAATTCTGCCATTGGCAGCGAGCTGCTGTTTCCACCAGCACCTGCTTGTGGCTTAGATTTACCGTGCTATGAATACTCTGCACACATAGTGGATCACTGAAAGACTCCTCCCCTCCCCTCTCCCCAGTCCCAGCCCCCCAGCCCATGAGCCACCCTTATTTTCCTGAATTGTTGAAGGCCTGTATTGTATGTTATTTGACATTTATTGCTCTGTTATGCGCACAGTTCAATCGGCCACTGTCCGACATTCCAGACCTATTATTTTTTCAGTTCTGCAGCAACATGTATGTATGTATTGTCTATGTTTGCCCCCCCCCCCCCCCCCCCCGCCCCTCACCCCCACCTCACTCTGCCCCCACCTCACTCCACCCCCTACCCCACTAACATCAGCATGGTCATGGTAACATCAGTCGATACACTCTTAGACTCATTCGGGTTGCATCGACAGTGCTAAAGAATACTTGCTTTCAGTTTTCAACAGGTACCTCTCTGCCCTCTATTCTTGGTTATGCTTGTGTTCATGATCTTTATGAATATCACAGGCGTGAGATTATTGCTAACTTTCTAGTCAGAAATGTGACCTATTTGCTGGTACAAAATCCTTGCATATGCTACTGTTTTGGTTTTTTTGTTTTGGTTTGTTTTTCTCTCTTGCTCAATTGGAAAAAGAAGAAGATGTATATAGGGAGGGATTGTTATGCTGTTACAAGACCATGATCACTTGTTGGGTGTGTCAGCTGCTCTGACAGGGGGAGTGTCACTGAAACCATTATTTTGCCGTATCTGGTACTGGGCGGAGCCGGAACCTGGGGTTAGCTACTCTAGATGAGAATGCCATCACCCCTCCTGGTACAGACTTGATTTTCCAGCTCTGCAGTGCATGCAGCTTGCCTCTCTGCTGCGCTTCTTAACAGTTTGCATGGTGATCCCAACAGAACGAGCCAAATCCAGCTTTCCGTAGCCCAGCGTGCAGTGTGTGCAGTGCATGTGCCGTGCTGTGTATCATTTAGCACCATGGAGCTCTTCTTTGCTCGTAGTTGCTCTGACATTCAGCACTGGTTCTGTATTTTAACATGGCAAAATGCAGTAACTCCTGGTGGTGGTGGTGGGTTTTGTTTGGTTGGTTGATTGTTGTTGTTGATGTTGGTGGGGGGGGGGGGGGCTGTAGAGGTGGTGTGATTTGTTGTGGGCTATGTTCTGTGTAATCAACCAATCACTGTGTCTTTATTTGCCACGTCTCGCTTAAAAATATAAACACACATGGAATGAGGCACCATGTTGAGAGCATTCATAATCACATGTACATTCACAGTAACGGTAACAGGCTATCAGTGTACATACAATACTGTTGTAAAACTGGCCATAATTCTGTAAAACTATAAAAGGAGTAGTGGAAAGAATCTCAAAACCTTTATGCAAAAAAATCTTTTTAGATTCCAGATGATTTTATGGCGATTACATTTGATTGCTTGGCAGTTGCAAGCATGAAATTGTGCTATTGTTGTACACTTAAAGAGACATTGATTATTTGTTACCCCTCCCCCTCCACCTCCTGAGCCATTGTTGTTGGATCATTGTGATAAACAGATGTTGACTGATTAAAGGTAAACAATGTATAACATAATTATGGGTCGGGTCTTTGTGAAGAAATATGATAGAATATTTTTGAAATAAGGAGATTAAGGAAGCAAATGAAAAGTGACTGACTGAAATTACCACTGAGTGAGTATTGCCGGTCTGATACACTTCTTTTCTTTGAAAGGTTTGTATTTATTCACAAACCTTTTTTCTTCTTAAAGTCATTTTTGCGTAAAATTAAATGTCATTTTATGTGAAGAGAAGTTTGATGCATACTTTTATACCATTTTTGTAAGCCTGCTGTTCTGTGTGCATGCAAGGAATCTGGAAACATATCACAGAGTATTTTGATACACACTAACTATGCACAAAAAAACACAAGATTTGTGATCTTTCTGTGGAAGAGTTCAAAGCGGAATGTGATAAGCAAAAGCAGAACTTTTGATAAGGTGCGTGGATATGAACGAAAGAGAGGACAGGGCAAACAGTACGTGGGGGGTGGGGTGGGGGGGGGGGGTGTTTGCGAAAAAAAATTATGGACATCATTTTTTGTCTACGTCTTCTTTTTTTTGTTTGTTAACCCCTCACCCTCAGGTTCTTTACAAAACAGAGGTTGCCTTCATTATTTGGCACATTGTTACGAACATAGTTTTGGTTTCAAGATGGCTTTGGAGTACTCAAGTCTCATTGCTTTATGGTTTGATATACCATTATCGTCGGTTATATTAATTGACTGAGGTGAATCTGTGTAGGATGTTAAATCCAATTAGTAGTAGGAGCAGTTTTATTAAAGGCACTAGCCTTCTAGCATGGTTTGTCTGGGGGGGGGGGGGGGGGGGGGGTAAAGAGACAAATGTAAAAGGAGTGTGGTTTAGAATGCATTTTTGAGTGTATGTGAATTTAGAAAAGGAGCATCATTGTACAGAAGAAGAGGAATATATTGAACTTGGAAAATGATCATCATTAGTGGCAGTTTGCTGGATCCACCAAAGCTGGTGCCTCATTGTTGGCCTTGGGGGCAGTGCGTCATGCATGTCAGGTTATTCAGTGCACTGAGAAAAACAAACCAACGCCTGATTTCCCAGGGTGGTGAAAAAGGCAATTATTTTGTAAACTAAAGAAAAGAAGGGGGGAGGGGGAGATAAATTTGTATTTATTTTTTAAGCAGTGCAGTTAGTCCCTTGTGTGTAGTGCTGTTGCATCTGAATTAGCCCAGCCATGGTGTATTCATAATGATTATGTACCCGTTTTTGTTACTCTCATACTGTGTAAGAAGTAAGATCTGATCTGTAAATACATGCAGAAAAACCTAGCGATGTCTTTCCATTGAGTTTTCAAGTGTGCATGTCTCAAAGTTTTTGTTTGGGTTTTTTTAAGTGATGGAATTTTTAAACTAAGTTGGCAGGAAGAATGATGCACTTTCTGATGTACAGTATAATGTTGTCTTGGTCAAACATGTATGTGTGTTATACTTGTGTACAACAGAGGAAGATCTGTATCTTTGTGTGTGCGGAAGAGTTGGGGGGGGGAGGGTTGCAAGAAGGTAGCAGGAGGTGGCCTTGGCAACATCTGGACTGATGTATTTGCAACAACATTAGATGTAGAACTAACGAAACAATTCTCTTTAATTCAAATGAGGAATTACCATGAAAGGTAAGTTGTCCATCTGGAGGTACTTTGGCAACATCTTGACTAATACACAGTTTGCAACAACATTGCTTTTGAAAGAAACTAAAGTTAATTCAGATTATACATAGATCCTGAAAAATAGCATCCCTACTGAAAATTAGCTCTGGCAGGTTGTATTTTGAAATAGAGTGACCGTGAAGCTGTAGGAGTTTCAGCCCCTGTCTCAAAATATACCTTTTCATTGTGCGTGTGTGGAAATATTTACCATACAGTTTGTGTGCCAAGAAACTGTTTTCTGCAGATATTACCATACCCTGATCTCTCCGCTGAAGGCGTTACTGTTCAAAAACTGTCTTGGGTCCTGGAACATTACTCAGGACTGTAGCGTCAGTGGTTGTGTGTTTTTGAAGGAACTAAAATGTTTCCAAGAGAACTAATCTTCTTGAAGTTTGTTTTGTTCAGTGGGTAGAACAGATTAGAGTAAAAAACTTCATTGATTTTTACATCCAGTTTGCACTGAATCAATGTGTGCAGACTGGAGATGGTTCCGTGTGAAGCAAACACACCACTGGATTGCATCCTACAAGGCCAGCTGTGACACTTGTGTTCTGTACTCTTGAGCTGTTGTGGATCCAAACAGATTCATGGATCCAGAGTACAAGTTTAATATAAGAACAAGAGGGGGGCATTCTGAAACAAAATCCTTGTTTTGAAGTTTCACTGTACCCATTGGACAAAACTGCTTGAGGAGGCCAGTTTTTTGTTTTTAAGCATTGTACATAATTTTACTACAGAATTCCAATATCCACTCTGGTAGTACATATACTAGATGAATAATAGCTTTGTAATGGACCTGTTGGTATGCTGAAAGTAAGTGCTTGCTGTATGTGTGAAGATGTTTACCACAAAGCAAGATAACCTACACTGAAATGGCAGTGAGCACATTTCGTTATTTGTTAAGTAAAATTTGGAAAGTCTTCTGTGGTTAAAACCCAGGATATTGGTAACTACCAACAGTGCTTGCTGAAATAACTTGGTGCTGGCATGTACCGATCTCACACATTTACGCATTCATATACATGTTTGCAAGGTGTGGGGGTCTTTTCTGTTTTGTCCTCTCTCCCTCTCTTTGTTGGTGGTTTTTGTTTTGTTTTTGGCGCGTGTTCGTTGGTTGTGAGCATGTTCTGTGAATGTGAAAGGCGTTAGGGGTGTGTGTGTGTTATGGGGGGTGGGTGGGGAGGGGCATACTCTGCAAATTGACATGCAGACCGACAGTTTATGGACACAAACGCATGCATACACACACACATGCACACACACTCACACACACACACACACAGTTTAACATTGTGCTGTTGCTCTGGCGCCCATTCTTCCACTAATGTGAGTCACTGTTTTACCAATAATAAATGCATTTCTAATGCGCCCAATCCCTCTATAATACACGTGTGAGGCTCAAAGTGGTGTACATTAAACATTACAACAATATACAACCAAATTTAATAATGCATGATATATCGCACTCTATCCGTCACTCTCCCCAGCATCCACACACACACGCACACACACATTGGTGTTATGTGAAATGGAATGATGTACACCAATAAACAGTCTAAAATATCCATGCAGTCACTCTCTAATTGCTTGCAGTTTAATTTTGGTGATGGGGCTTTCTGCAACTAGGCAACAAACTTTGTGTCTTTTGTTTGTTTTGGCCTCCAGCTTCAGAACCTTTTTCCTCTTTGATGCTGATAACAACAGTTTCCTTCCACATCAAAACAACATTGTGTCAGTCATTTCTGTTATATTTGCGGACCACACATGACACAGCTTCAACTTTGTTCACATTTGAATGAAAAAACACACCACCATTTGCTTTTTCAGTTTCTCCATCAATAGTGAAAACTGGTATGATGCTGCAGAATGAGCACTTTTTTTTTTCTTCAGTTTTTCCATCCATAGTGAAAACTGGTCTGATACTTGAAAATAGCATCCCATCAGCATGGTTACTCAAAAATAAAGCTCTCAGGTACCATTTAGTTCTAAGGCAGAGATGGGAAAGTTTTGTTGGTTGTGTGACTGCTTTGTATTTTTTTAAAAGCATCATTTGCATCATTGAGACAAAGAACAGTAACTTTTTTTCCTCTTTTTTTGTTGTTGTTGACAGACTAGGGGTTTTTGTTTGTAATTTTAATGTGTGTTTTTTTTCTTTTTTTTTTTTTTTTTTTTCTTTTTTCTTCTCCATTTGTTTGATCATTGATTTGAAAATCCAACACTGATGTTGCTTTGTCGTTGATGATAAATGGACCACAGTATGACAACATTTGTATACTATTCTATGCCTATCCTGTTGGAAGGTCTGAGAGAACTGTGCTTTTCTTGTCTAATTTGTCACTTGATGTACATTCTTTAAAAACTCTGCATGTAAAGCATGTGGGATAATGTGCTGTCTCCACTACTTTCAGTTTCACCACTGTATAAGCACAAGCACAACAAAATCTCATTGACAGTAAGCTGAAGGTTATCTTCCATACATGTCTTTTGTTTTGCAGTGAAAGCTGTGCATTTTGATTGTGAATCAGTTTGTGCAACTGAGATCATGTTATGGACAAAGTACTTGAAATGATGTGTCCCTTTGCTACTTAATTATTATACTTTTATTGGTATACACTTCAGACAAAAATCAAACCCAACATCCACATTCAAACCGATTTATTTTTGGCCTTGGTATAAGTGATGAATGATTTATTACATAAGCAAAGCATGTGTGTGTATCATAACTGTGTTACATGTTCTGGCTGGTACTTGCCAATCTTCAGCATTGACAGTGGTACTTACTGCCTGTGTGTATGCAACTTTAAGACAGCTGGTGACTCTGTCACCATATAAAACAGATTGCAGTTGCCACCTCTGCACTGCACACAGTCAGGTGCTGAACTCTAAAAGACTATGGTGGTTAATGATAACAGCAGTCCACAGTGATTAATAGCAACAGCAGTCAGCCCACAATGGGGGTTTTCTGCTTATATCTCAGCACACCTGTCAATGAATGGACAAAACTTCTCAGTAATTATGGTGACCAGTCACCAGATGTCTCGACACTTAAAGTCCAACTTGAATACACTGGATTTACATGCTCAGCAAAGGAACGAAGAAGTCATCATTCTGATGTTAAGCTTATAGGGTATCTGAATTGGGGGGGGGGGGGGGGGGGGGTTGATAAATTTTAGATCAATTAATAGCAAACATATGTTTATGAGTATGTGTTGGTTTACATGGGGTTGGTTACACAGATATTATATCTCACGTTGTGATGGTCAGGTTGTTGATGTACATGTCAGTGTGAGTACACACAGGTGTGTGCACACGTACACACGCGCACACACACACACACACAGCTAACATCTAATGGGTTCAGTGTAAGCCATATTTATTCAAAGCCATTTACATCAGTGGATTGAGCCATTTAATGTTTACCTCATTTTGTGCCTTGTGCTTCCAGCTGCCGGGTGGCAAAACCCGTCTTGTGTCGAGTGCATGCGAGATGGAATGTTTTTTAGGGTGGCATACAGAATTCATGTTTGTCTCATTGCCATGTGATAACCACAATTTGTATATGACTGCAGTGTGTCATTTTAGCTTCTTCATACTGTCATTTTTAACGTGGAGGTGCTTTGTGTGCGTGAGGGCCGGAAAAGAAATAAACGCTGTTTTTTTAAATTATTATGTATTTATGCTTTGGTCACTTGTCAACTCTGTGTGTGTGTGTGTGTGTGTGTGTGTGTGTGTGTGTGTGTGTGTGTGTGTGTGTGTGTGTGCACGAGAGCGAGTACTCTTGCTCTGCGCCGGCCACTGACTCTCCCGGCGAGGCTGTTGACACTGGGTCAAGGTGCGGTGAAAATTGGCCGGTTTGGGTTCGGAGAAAACACTGGCCAGTTTCAGTGGGTGCAGTGAAATAGACTGTACAACGGAACAGTATTAATTAATATTCGGGGAAGCCACTTGTAGAACGGATGTTCTCAGTCTGTGACTGAAGCGACCAACCTAAACTAGCCGCTTAATCACAATGGATCTGGACCTGGATCTTGATTCACAGGTTGCAGAGATCAGTCACGTACTACTGTTCGTTATCACATAACGGAACCGGGAGATTGTGATCCGGCATTAACTCAGTGTATTACCTGTGTAGACTGACCCATCCCGCCTACTTTGAATAACAATTGCGGTCGGTCATTTCTAACTGATTTGCTGCACGGTATATCTCACTGACACAGGTGAGCGGCATGATTTGCAGTCTCAATGACAAGGGCCGTGAGTGCACACGCACCGCTTTACTACAAGAGCGGCAACAAAAATGTATACCGCGATAAAACCTCAAAATAATAAATCAACATAACATTGCATGTACTCTTCCCGTCACTTGCACACCACACGCACCCGGCCACACAAACGGGTGCACCAGAAAATGTAGTGGGATCGATCGAGTGACACTAAAACTGATGCGGCTTCGGAATGACTGAAAATCGAAGCAACAGCGGAACCTGAAAAGAACAAGCCGAACGAATAGATGCCACCCGTTTCCATAGACCGCAATACGTTTTGTCAGTTTATTTTTATTTTTACTACTAAAAAATTTCAGGACAACCTGAAAAAGCGCATGTTTTTGTTGTTGTAATGAAAATGAAAATAAAAGAGAGGGAATTTCTACACTGGCGGCACCAGCGTATTAATATATTACTGATAGATATTAAATAACAGCCAATTAAGACGCGTACAAATCGTTACCAAGCTAACAGCAGTCACATATGGCACACCGGCAATACCGTCACACAGTGTCAGTACGGGCCTACACTGAACATGAGATTATCATGTGATTTCGTTCCGGGGGGTTATGATAAAACAACAACGAAAAGGTGTTGCTACCAAACTTCTGAAATGAATGTAAAAACCGAACCTGATACCGAACTTGGGTTCCTAATACACGTGTAAACATGGTGCTTAACGTCCACAGAAACCACAAGGCTTATTAGGAATACACGTGTGTACGTTGACTGACATATATACCGACACACATACATGGGCAATAGGCACATGCAGTTTTACAGAGGCCGGGCGGGTGCAAACTGAAGATTTTATGAGCTGGATCGTCTCGTGGGCCCAGCTGCGGAAAAGCGTGGTTTCAGCTGTGATGAGTTTTGAACTGGCACCGTACGTGTCGCACGTGCACGTGCTACAGCAATGCCGACAGAGTAGGGAGTTTATTCAAAGTGACTGAGAAGGCCAAAAAAGAGCCAACAGCAGAAATTTCGAGCTTTCACTGAAACGACACTGAAAAGACATTCAAAGTAAAACAATAAAAATAAAACTTAAAAATAAAGTTCATTGCCGTATAGATTTACATGTATGGCCCGGTGGTACACTGAGCCGGCTCAGTAGGTCAGTAGGCTAACGGGTGGTGTGGATAGTGCGGGAAAAACTATGTACATAGCAGTTCGTCAGGGGTGGGGGACTTGATGTATAATAGTGCTGGCATGACCGATTGGCTGCCACAGTTCTCTTTGGTTACTGAGCAGATAAACAACCACAAACAATAGTACGATGTCCAGTGCCTGTGCTGTATGCGCGTGCTTGACCGCTTTGACAAGCAAAACGCGCGGGTTGGTTCTCTCTGCTGGCAAGGTGAAGGTCACGTTTCAGTATAACACACTCTTGGCCAGACATCTCGACACCTATTCATTCTTTCGAACACCCGCAAACGTTGCATCATCGCCGATTTACCCAGTTGGTAAGTGTGACAGCCGATGTTTTCAACCTGCTCATGCTTTTTGTGTTTTTGTAGTGTTTGATAAGCAGAATCTGCGTGTGCACTGACAGTGAGATCGCCGAAGCCTCTTCTTCGTGAACACAGCAGACGCACCCTAGATCTATTTAGGTCGAAATGCGCACAGGCGAAGGTCTTGCTTCTTGGCGTTTACATGCTGTTGCAACGACGCATTACGAAGCTAGCGCGGTGTTGAGATGATGTCAGATGCTGCAGTCGCAGAAAGTACAAACAGAAATATCCAACTTGTGGATTCTTAACATAAACTGTGTAGAGCTCTGTAATAGGCGCCTCCAGCTCGGCTTTGTGTTGTTCAGGCGTTGATTTTCACAGACGTGTATATTCCAGATGCCTACAATGTTTTAGCGTCAAATAGCAATAGTTTATGTTTGATAAATATGCAGCATCAATCCAGTACAATAGATATGTACTAAAAGAACAACAAACCCCAACTAGTATACATACTGTACAAGCACAGTTTCACCATTTTGGACTTAGTCACTGCATGAACTGCAAATTACAAAAGAAAGGTGGGGGTGGGGGGATGCAGTAAACTGTCTTGTCTGAGAAGTGCAAGTTGTCCGAGTATTAAGTAACTTGGTGTTTTACACCCAGTCAACCAGTGCAGTTATATCAGGGCAACAGTTGGCCAAGCAAACAGAATTATTGGTGTCATTAGACTTACCTGTTGTCATACCAGTATAAATGCACATTGATATATATTATATATATAATACATATCACCTTTTCTTTTACTGAGTTTGTGTGACCAGCTTGGAGTTTGGCAATGTTGCCAAGGATGTATTGACATTTCTTGAAAAGATGCCACTGATGTAAGTCCAACAACCAAAATTCCTTGTCTTGGAATCTTTGCTACAATGAGAGATTGAAATGTATGACTTGCCAAGCAAGCATCAGCATGAAGTAATGGTTACAAAAAAGAAAAGAAAAAGAAAGTGGGGTTAGGTTTGGGAGGGGGAGGAGACAGGACAGATTTCACATCAGTATAGTGTATCATGTGAGTAGATTTTCATGTTTGGCTGGAATATCCATCATTATATCATATGTGTTCCACCTTGACTGAGAGTCACAGTTCATGTCTGTGACTTCTTTCTGGCAGACTTTCATGAGAATTCCACGGATACTTGAGAGTCCGATTTTCTGTACTAAGGTGCCCTCCAGGGCAGCGACCCCGCTAGTGAGAGACCAAAGGTACAGCTTGCAATAGCATAGCTATAGGCTAGGTGAGGACTAACTGGGTGTGTAAAGCCTGTTAACCTGAGAGTTAATTCAGTCTGGAATTCATATGTTGACAAATTAATAAGACTAAGTATAATCACAGTGGACCTGAAATTGTGAGAACAAAAAGCAGGAGTGTAAGCTTCTCTCATGTGCTTGCCTTATGTGCTCTTTGTTTGACTGAAAATATCAGTTGTGATTTGATTTAATGTCCCCACACTCTCTCTCTCTCTCTCTCTCTCTCACACACACACACACACACACACACACACACACACACACACACACACACACACACACACACACACACACACACTCACTCACACACACACACACACACACACACACACACACACACACACACACACACACACACACACACACACACACACACACACAGAGTAGGATCTGAAAGACATTAATTATAAATTTAAATAGTTGGTATTTGATCTACGCTAAAACTGTAAAAGCACACTGTCAGTTGTATTCATTGGCAAGGAGATGTGCAAGGTCAGAATGATGTGGCTCATGTTGACTGTGAGTGTGACCATGCAGTGATTATTTGGTGTGTGCTGGGGATACATATGCAAGTTTACTCAGCAGTCCTGTCACTTTTGGGTATCAAACTTTCAGCACTCACTAGGTCATGCTAGGGAGGAGGTGTCATCACCAGGGTGACTGCATAAAGCCTGCACCATAGACCCAACGCAATGTCTGTAAGTGTAAGCTCCGTCTGTGCCTGCACTAAGCAACATCAGTGTGTT
>OY757542.1:5686516-5719016 GCA_963584105.1 Alviniconcha strummeri
CATAGCTGGTTGGGTTGTCTTTCTGCCCAGCTGTTCATCAAAAGTCGCCTTTTCGGACATTGTCGTTGTGACTTTGTTGATGGTGTAGAGCTTCATGTCGGTTAACATATTACTTATTAGGGACAAACTGTGACCAATACCTTACGAGCATAGTTTAATGTTGCTTTACGTCCACAGAAACCGTAAGGCTCATTAGGACGGAAAGCCCAGGGCGGCCACCTCGACTTTCACACAGCTCCTGAACTCTGTGACTTTATTCTGCACAGCCGTTGAGAGAGCAAGGCGCGGAGTCCTCGAGTTGCTTCGCACTGGCGGGGTCCCCACCTCCTTAACGACACTTATTGTTCTGGCGGTGGCTTACAGTCTCTTCGGTCTTTACGGATCGGAGCGCAAGGCCGAGCTTTGCACCCCCCCCCCCCCCCCCACCCCCTCTCCAAAAATAAGCCGTATACATGTGGCTTCTGCGGACGTTGCCTTTTGAGCAACACGAAAGAAGTCGGTCAGAGCTCAAGAGCTGTTTGGTAAGTCGAGGTGGCTGTCCGGGACTCCCCGTCCCTAATAGTCCGCACGGTTTCTGTTGACGTAAAGCAACACTGAACTTGAACTTCAAAATCGGTATAGCCCTTTAATTAGCTTTTTCTGTCTTGTCCTTATTCTGCTTTTGGCCTGTTCTCCTGCCTACTGTCCAGATTTGATCTTCTTCTCTCTTTCTCTCTTTCTGAGTCTCTCTCTCTCTCCAATAATAATGGACACTTGGCAAACCTAATCCGTACTGGCCCTAGGTGCTTACATGCCGCATACACGCGCGCGCGCACACACACACACACACACACACACACACACACACACACACACACACACACACACACACACACACACACACACACACACACGCAACTTTAGGGCAATGGTCTTGAAGGTCTTTTTCAAAAGACAAAGGCTTTTTAAGAAAGACTGGAACGAACTCGAACTGGAAAACTGTATTTTACAAGGATTGTAGTTTAGGTTCAGTCAAAAGCCTAACAGCTAGTCCTTGCTAAGCTACTGATGAGAGTTTGCATGACGTACAGAAACCGGGTGTTGGTGCCAGATAGTTGGAGCCTGGTAAGATAAAGAGCGCTGAAGGATGGTATCCTGTTCACTCGGCTATCTGCAGGAGAGTGGAGCCGCCGGGATTGAGCATAAAGATGCAGAAGGTCTGAAGGTCTGACCACGCTTTTAAGCGAGCAAGCGTCTGTAGACGGAAATCAATGAAATATTCTACACACAACAGTCGATGCATGCACTGCAAATAGCATTATGTTCATAATACTGCAACACACCAAAATCTCTCAGTAGCTTCTAACGAACGTCAGTATTCAGTTGACTGAACTGTTCATGGCCGTTCAGGACCGTTTCCTGTCATGTTGTCGCCGTCTACTCAGTTTTGCCATTGCCATTTTTCCGTATAGTTTTCCAAAAACTAAGTTCAACGTTCTGAAGACTGACTGTCACATTAAATGCATGCCGCTGGGTGATTTTGTTATTTTCATATATCCTGCACCAGATACTGACATGGATCCGGACTACACTGAGGATCTTTAACGTGCGTATCATTGTGATCTTTTCATGCCGTATACACAGCCTCAGTGGCACACTGCGATCACCGCTTTCCGGCACCTTCCTCCAAAGGAAGGATGTCGTAAACCAGTGCTTGGAGTTTGCATCAGGGGTCGCTGTAGTCGCATCCAATGGACTTCTGTAGAGTGCACAGAATTTGACTCCGGAGAAATGAGATCCAAACTACACATAAAAGGTTCAAAAGAACGCTATTTATTAGGACAAGACAAAAACAGCAAATGTTCGGGGTATTCCCCTACAAGGCAACACTTACAACAGCTAAACGGTAAAAAACGATGAGAAATTAAGTAAAAAGCTAAACCACTTATCTGTGTTTGGTTGAACTACAGATTTTCACTTCTAGCACTGCCACCTAGCACGCATGTAACGGTCACCGATCCATTTGGTAGCCATGCCGGCTCGATCGCGGTGTTCAACTTTGGCCGCCTGTGTGTGTGTGTATATATGCGTGCGTGCGTGTGCGTGCGTGTATGACTCAGTGTGTGCGTGCGTGCGCGTGTGTGTGTGTGTGTTCCGTGCGTGCGTGCGTGTGTGCGCGTGTGTGTGCGTGCGTGTATGTATGCGTGCGTGTAGGCGTGTGCGCGCGCGGCGTGCGTGTGTGCGTGCGTGCGTGTGTGTATGTGTGTGCGTGTGTGTGTGTGCGTGTGTGTGTGTGTGTGTGTGTGTGTGTGTGTGTGTGTGTGTGTGTGTGTGTGTGTGTGTGTGTGTGTGTGTGTGTGTGTGTGTGTGTGTGTGTGCACGAGAGCGAGTACTCTTGCTCTGCGCCGGCCACTGACTCTCCCGGCGAGGCTGTTGACACTGGGTCAAGGTGCGGTGAAAATTGGCCGGTTTGGGTTCGGAGAAAACACTGGCCAGTTTCAGTGGGTGCAGTGAAATAGACTGTACAACGGAACAGTATTAATTAACATTCGGGCAAGCCACTTGTAGAACGGATGTTCTCAGTCTGTGACTGAAGCGACCAACCTAAACTAGCCGCTTAATCACAATGGATCTGGACCTGGATCTTGATTCACAGGTTGCAGAGATCAGTCACGTACTACTGTTCGTTATCACATAACGGAACCGGGAGATTGTGATCCGGCATTAACTCAGTGTATTACCTGTGTAGACTGACCCATCCCGCCTACTTTGAATAACAATTGCGGTCGGTCATTTCTAACTGATTTGCTGCACGGTATATCTCACTGACACAGGTGAGCGGCATGATTTGCAGTCTCAATGACAAGGGCCGTGAGTGCACACGCACCGCTTTACTACAAGAGCGGCAACAAAAATGTATACCGCGATAAAACCTCAAAATAATAAATCAACATAACATTGCATGTACTCTTCCCGTCACTTGCACACCACACGCACCCGGCCACACAAACGGGTGCACCAGAAAATGTAGTGGGATCGATCAGTCGAGTGACATTAAAACTGATGCGGCTTCGGAATGACTGAAAATCGAAGAACAGCGGAACCTGAAAAGAACAAGCCGAACGAATAGATGCCACCCGTTTCCATAGACAGAAATACGTTTTGTCAGTTTTTTTATTTTTACTACTAAAAAAATTTCAGGACAACCTGAAAAGCGCATGTTTTTGTTGTTGTTGTAATGAAAATGAAAATAAAAGGGAATTTCTACACTGGCGGCACCAGCGTATTAATATATTACTGATAGATATTAAATAACAGCTAATTAAGGCGCGTACAAATCGTTACCAAGCTAACAGCAGTCACATATGGCACACCGGCAATACCGTCACACAGTGTCAGTACGGGCCTACACTGAACATGAGATTATCATGTGATTTCGTTCCGGGGGGTTAAATAAAACAACAACGAAAAGGTGTTGCTACCAAACTTCTGAAATGAATGTAAAAACCGAACCTGATACCGAACTTGGGTTCCTAATACACGTGTAAACATGGTGCTTAACGTCCACAGAAACCACAAGGCTTATTAGGAATACACGTGTTGTTGTTGTTGAGTTGATGCTTAATGTCCTCAGATGTCATTTGACATATTAGGGACAAGTTGTGACCAATGCCGAAGCACGGTTCAATACGTAAGGTGTATGCGTGTTTAGCTGTAACCTGCCACCTGCACTTTTGGCAGAATGACCGGGATTTTTTACGTGCTACTGTGGTAACACGGGGGTGGAACGGATACCGAAATAAGAGTCAGCACAGAAAGTCGACCCTGGAGAAGAAAATTCTCCCGCCGTTCCAGCAGGGATTCGAACCCGCGACCTTTCAATCACGAGTTCGGCGCTCTAACCACTGAGCTATCCCCGCCCCAAAATACACGTGTGTACGTTGACTGACATATATACCGACACACATACATGGGCAATAGGCACATGCAGTTTTACAGAGGCCGGGCGGGTGCAAACTGAAGATTTTATGAGCTGGATCGTCTCGTGGGCCCAGCTGCGGAAAAGCGTGGTTTCAGCTGTGATGAGTTTTGAACTGGCACCGTACGTGTCGCACGTGCACGTGCTACAGCAATGCCGACAGAGTAGGGAGTTTATTCAAAGTGACTGAGAAGGCCAAAAAAGAGCCAACAGTAGAAATTTCGAGCTTTCACTGAAACGACACTGAAAAGACATTCAAAGTAAAACAATAAAAATAAAACTTAAAAATAAAGTTCATTGCCGTATAGATTTACATGTATGGCCCGGTGGTACACTGAGCCGGCTCAGTAGGTCAGTAGGCTAACGGGTGGTGTGGATAGTGCGGGAAAAACTATGTACATAGCAGTTCGTCAGGGGTGGGGGACTTGATGTATAATAGTGCTGGCATGACCGATTGGCTGCCACAGTTCTCTTTGGTTACTGAGCAGATAAACAACCACAAACAATAGTACGATGTCCAGTGCCTGTGCTGTATGCGCGTGCTTGACCGCTTTGACAAGCAAAACGCGCGGGTTGGTTCTCTCTGCTGGCAAGGTGAAGGTCACGTTTCAGTATAACACACTCTTGGCCCGACATCTCGACACCAATTCATTCTTTCGAACACCCGCAAACGTTGCATCATCGCCGATTTACCCAGTTGGTAAGTGTGACAGCCGATGTTTTCAACCTGCTCATGCTTTTTGTGTTTTTGTAGTGTTTGATAAGCAGAATCTGCGTGTGCACTGACAGTGAGATCGCCGAAGCCTCTTCTTCGTGAACACAGCAGACGCACCCTAGATCTATTTAGGTCGAAATGCGCACAGGCGAAGGTCTTGCTTCTTGGCGTTTACATGCTGTTGCAACGACGCATTACGAAGCTAGCGCGGTGTTGAGATGATGTCAGATGCTGCAGTCGCAGAAAGTACAAACAGAAATATCCAACTTGTGGATTCTTAACATAAACTGTGTAGAGCTCTGTAATAGGCGCCTCCAGCTCGGCTTTGTGTTGTTCAGGCGTTGATTTTGACAGACGTGTATATTCCAGATGCCTACAATGTTTTAGCGTCAAATAGCAATAGTTTATGTTTGATAAATATGCAGCATCAATCCAGTACAATAGATATGTACTAAAAGAACAACAAACCCCAACTAGTATACATACTGTACAAGCACAGTTTCACCATTTTGGACTTAGTCACTGCATGAACTGCAAATTACAAAAGAAAGGTGGGGGTGGGGGGATGCAGTAAACTGTCTTGTCTGAGAAGTGCAAGTTGTCCGAGTATTAAGTAACTTGGTGTTTTACACCCAGTCAACCAGTGCAGTTATATCAGGGCGACAGTTGGCCAAGCAAACAGAATTATTGGTGTCATTAGACTTACCTGTTGTCATACCAGTATAAATGCACATTGATATATATTATATATATAATACATATCACCTTTTCTTTTACTGAGTTTGTGTGACCAGCTTGGAGTTTGGCAATGTTGCCAAGGATGTATTGACATTTCTTGAAAAGATGCCACTGATGTAAGTCCAACAACCAAAATTCCTTGTCTTGGAATCTTTGCTACAATGAGAGATTGAAATGTATGACTTGCCAAGCAAGCATCAGCATGAAGTAATGGTTACAAAAAAGAAAAGGAAAAGAAAGTGGGGTTAGGTTTGGGAGGGGGAGGAGACAGGACAGATTTCACATCAGTATAGTGTATCATGTGAGTAGATTTTCATGTTTGGCTGGAATAACCATCATTATATGTGTTCCACCTTGACTGAGAGTCACAGTTCATGTCTGTGACTTCTTTCTGGCAGACTTTCATGAGAATTCCACTGATACTTGTGCCCTCCAGGGCAGAGACCCCGCTAGTGAGAGGCTGAAGGTACAGCTTGCAATAGCATAGCTCTGGGCTAGGCGAGGACTAACCGGGTGTGTAAAGCCAGTTACTGACTTAGCCTGAGAGTTAATTCAGTCTGGAATTCATATGTTGACAAATTAATAAGACTAAGTATAAACTATAATCACAGTGGACCTGAAATTGTGAGAACAAAAAGCAGGAGTGTAAGCTTCTCTCATGTGCTTGCCTTATGTGCTCTTTGTGTGACTGAAAATATCAGTTGTGATTTGATTTAATGTCACCACACTCACACACACACACACACACACACACACACACACACACACACACACACACACACACACACACACACTCACACACACACACACACACACACACACACACACACACACACACACACACACACACAGAGTAGGATCTGAAAGACATTAATTATAAATTTAAATAGTTGGTATTTGATCTACGCTAAAACTGAAATCACACTGTCAGTTGTATTCATTGGCAAGGAGATGTGCAAGGTCAGAATGATGTGGCTCATGTTGACTGTGAGTGTGACCATGCAGTGATTATTTGGTGTGTGCTGGGGATACATATGCAAGTTCACTCAGCAGTCCTATCACTTTTGGGTATCAAACTTTCAGCACTCACTAGGTCATGCTAGGGAGGAGGTGTCATCACCAGGGTGACTGCATAAAGCCTGCACCATAGACCCAACGCAATGTCTGTAAGTGTAAGCTCCGTCTGTGCCTGCACTAAGCAACATCAGTGTGTTGGGGGTACTGGGCTAGTTTACTCAGCAGTCCTATTTTTGGTACCAGGCTCTGCGCTGACTGGGTCATTCTAGGGAGCAGGGCCACCTCATCACCAGAGTGACTGCATAAAGCCTGCACATACTCCATAGAGCCATGCAATGTCTGTGCCTGCACAAAGAACCCCCCCCCCCCACACTCCCCTCCCCTGCCCTTCCCCCAGTTTGCCCCACAAACTCAGAACTGCCTACATACAGCACAAAGTGGCAGCAGCCACAGCTGTCTGAGTATCGTTTATCAGAACAGTCACTTTGGCCTTTCTGGGCTCTGCCTTTGTAACGTCCCTGGAACAGGTCCACACAATATTAGATATTATACACAGACACCCACACCCACACAAACAAACACATACACAGACCCCCCCCCCCCCCCACCCCCCCACAGAGTTCAGTGTGTGTGTGTGTGTTATATCTAATACACACCTTTATGTAAGGTTTGTTTTGTGTCCACTCTTCTCTACAGCCAGTACAGGTTCCTGTGGCTGTTTCATTTTATAAGGTGTGATCATTTATTTGTTTGTTTTGTTCACAAATTATGGCATCATTCATTGCATGGCAGCTAATAGACTGGGGTAAGCCCATGAAGCAACACCTACTCCTGGCATCTTCCAACACATATGTCCAGATGAGAAGAAGATGAAACAAAAGAAACAGAACAGAAACAAACCAGAAAACAACAAAACAAGACCAACCAAGGGTGTTGTTAAGCATACAATGTCATAGTTATTAATTAAGATGGGATTTTTTATAGTGGGTTCTTGTTTTTGTTTTAACTTCTTCTTTTTTTCCTCTTCTTTTTTTTTGTTGCTGTTTGACGGGGGTGGGGATGGGGGGCAAGTTTTTAAAGAATCAGATCTATACAGACTCTCATCAAACCAGGCCAACAACTGTGCAACTCTGCTGCTAAACTCCTCCACTGAGTCTCAGGCAGAATGTGCCAGACCTCTTTTTAAACAGCTTCTACAGATAGACTCGGGCAGAATGTACCAAATCTCTTCTTAAACAGCTTCTACGCATAGACTCAGGCAGAATGTGTCAAACCTCTTTTTAAACAGCTTCTACACATAGACTCAGGCAGAATGTGCCAGACCTCTTTTTAAACAGCTTCTGCACATATACTCAGGTAGAATGTGCCAGACCTCTTTTTAAACTGCTTCTACACATAGACTCAGGCAGAATGTGCCAAACCTTTTTAAACAGCTTCTACGCATAGACTCAGGCAGAATGTGCCAAACCTTTTTAAACAGCTTCTTCACATAGACTCAGGCAGAATGTGCCAAAACTCTTCTTAGACAGGTCCTACACACTTGCTTTCCAAGAACAGAGACTCCTACAAAAGTCTTGTCTGGCTGCACTCAGATTGCACTGGCACAGCCCCTCAGTACTTGGCTAACCTATCTGAATATCTTTCTAGGTCTCTCCACTCTTTCTCTTCCTCCGATGATCTTGATAGAACGTTTTGCATCCTGATTTTCAATAGAAAATGGCATGATGGTTGGACTATGTGTTACTCTAGATACTCCACAAACCTGGAATATTCTCCCTTTTTGCTCTTTATCATAGCCCTTCTCACCCTGCCATAAAAAATGACAGTGTCAGGTGGTATTTTAAACAATAAGTTCTTTTTGGTGTCCTTTTTCAGTATTTATAAAATAAATTTTGTTGTTGTTGTTGTTGTTGTTGTTGTGTGTGTGTGTGTGTGTGTGTGTGTGTGTGTGTGTGTGTGTGTGTGTGTGTGTGTGTGTGTGTGTGTGTGTGCATGTACATGTGCAAAGTGTGTGTGTGTGTGTGTGTGTGTGTGTGTGTGTGTGTTTTTTGGGTGAGTAGGTATGTATATATTCATTAACTATTATTATGTTGTTGAGTTGATCTCTAACTCTTTATGTGTTCCATACTTTGGTGGCATCAGGTTGTAAAGTGCTTTCTTATATAACACATATTCAGTTGCTGAAAGAGATTTATCTGTTCCCCATGTTACTATTAATATTAATATTATAGAAGCAAGACCAAACAACGTCAGACACACAGTATTCAAATACACAAATTTGTCATTTACATCTGCCACTTTACACGCTCACATGCACACGACTGTGTTGTTGTTCACAGCATTGGACCTCATCGCACTGTCAGCGTGGCACAGGATTCAGTGAAGGGCAAGCAGTGAAAGAGGAGGATGCTGAGCCGATTCCACCACCCAGTCAGCCAGGCCGCCAAACAGCTGGTCAGCTCTGCCGTCAGGAAGTCTACGCAGGCAGCTCCAGCAGTTGGACCCATCAAGACTGGCGCCAAGTCACAGGCGGTGTTTGATCGCGAGGACAAGTTTGGGGCTCACAACTACCATCCTCTTCCTGTGGCCCTGTCCAAGGGGGAAGGTAGGGGCCGCTGTTTGACTTGTCAGCTACCATCCTCTTCCTGTGGCCCTGTCCAAGGGGGAAGGTAGGGGCCGCTGTTTGTCAGCTACCATCCTCTTCCTGTGGCCCTGTCCAAGGGGGAAGGTAGGGGCCGCTGTTTGTCAGCTACCATCCTCTTCCTGTGGCCCTGTCGCTGTTTGACTTGTCAGCTACCATCCTCTTCCTGTGGCCCTGTCCATGGGGGAAGGTAGGGGCCGCTGTTTGACTTGTCAGCTACCATCCTCTTCCTGTGGCCCTGTCCAAGGGGGAAGGTAGGGGCCGCTGTTTGACTTGTCAGCTACCATCCTCTTCCTGTGGCCCTGTCACTGTTTGACTTGTCAGCTACCATCCTCTTCCTGTGGCCCTGTCCAAGGGGGAAAGTAGGGGCAGGTTGTTTGACTTGTCCCTCTGGCCATCATGTGCCTGTGCTTGTGTGATTTATATCAAATGCCTGTGTTGACCTGACTGTAATAATAATTATATATATATCAAAATTAATATATATATGCCTGAGCTAACTGTACAATATTATTATGAGTGAGCTATTCTGATCATCATAGTCATATATTCTTATCAAATCATTATGTCACATGTGTTACAACTGTACATACATCACGTGGCTGTAGTGGCCTAACCATCATGTATTGTCTTGTGCTTGTGCTGGTCTCACCATCGTGCCCCCTCCTTCTCACCCCCTCCCCCACTCAGCATTTTGCCCAGATGTGTTGGTCATGACCAACAGATCATGTTCATAAATTTGTCCCACTGTCATGTGCCTTTTTTTTTTTTTTTTTTTACAGGCAGCCCCCTGGCCACAATTATATTATATATCCAACATGTACCTTTAGCTGAATGGGTGGACGAGGCCAGTGGTCCTCCATATGCTTCACACATGATCCCAGTCACAATTTGTTTACTGCCCATGTAGCCCTTGCCGAAAGAAGAGAGCCTTGCTGATGTGGCCTTCACCTCTAAAATGTCAAATTGGGTAGAGGCTGAGCATGTAGGTCATTGCTCTTGTCTGGTTAAGAACACTGGCAGGGAAGCCCAGTGAGGGCAGCAATAAAGTCATGAGTTCACTTGTTAGGAAGAGCAAGGGCAACAACAAAGAACACACAAGGGCAGTAGGAGAGCACTGGCATGTGCACACACACACACCTGCATGTGTGTATGCATGCAGGCACAGACGTACGCACATGCATGCACATGCATGCACGCGTATGTGTGCACAAACACACACACACACCACACACAGTGACACACACACACACACACACACACACACACACACACACACACACACACACACACACACACACACACACAGAGTGATACATACACACTCTCTCTCACTCTCTCTCTCTCTCTCATTCTCTCTCTCTCTCTTATCTGACTCATGTTTAAGGTCACTGGAGTCGGAAAACAAGTAATACTTCTGTGATCTAAATGGTGATCTATTGACCTAGGTAGGTCAAGAGTAAGTGGTTTCTTTTGTGGTGTTTTGGGCTAAGTGTCAGTTTGGCTGAATTTAAAAATACATTGTGGTAGGTAGATTAGATGCATGTTGTTTGAGTGCACACCCAGTAATGATGAGCTTTAACCATTAAAGGGGAGCCCCTCCAAAGATGCAAGCTGACCTGAAAAAGTAGATAATGCACACATGTTTCCATTTGCAAGCTTTTCATGGTTCTGTCAGTATTGGAATGCAACACGAGTATAGCCAGGATAGGTCTGTGGCTTGTGTTACTTCTGTGTCTGGGGTACCCTTTAACAGCAAGCTGCTATCATCCAGCCAGGATAGGTCTACAGTTTGTGTTGCTGCTGTGTCTGTGGTACCCTTTAACAGCTAGCTGCTAGATCATCCAGGCAGGACAGGTCTACAGTGTGTGTTGCTGCTGTGTCTGTGGTACCCTTTAACAGCTAGCTGCTAGATCATCCAGGCAGGACAGGTCTACAGCTTGTTGTTTGCTGCTGTGTCTGGGGTACCCTTTAACAGCTAGCTGCTAGATCATCCAGGCAGGACAGGTCTACAGTGTGTGTTGCTGCTGTGTCTGTGGTGCCCTTTAACAGCTAGCTGCTAGATCATCCAGGCAGGACAGGTCTACAGCTTGTTGTTTGCTGCTGTGTCTGGGGTACCCTTTAACAGCTAGCTGCTAGATCATCCAGGCAGGACAGGTCTACAGCTTGTTGTTTGCTGCTGTGTCTGGGGTACCCTTTAACAGCTAGCTGCTAGATCATCCAGGCAGGACAGGTCTACAGCTTGTTGTTTGCTGCTGTGTCTGTGGTACCCTTTAACAGCTAGCTGCTAGATCATCCAGGCAGGATAGGTCTACAGCGTGTGTTGCTGCTGTGTCTGGGGTACCCTTTAACAGCTAGCTAATAGATCATCCAGGCAGGACAGGTCTACAGCTTGTTGTTTGCTGCTGTGTCTGGGGTACCCTTTAACAGCTAGCTAATAGATCATCCAGGCAGGATAGGTCTACAGCGTGTGTTGCTGCTGTGTCTGGGGTACCCTTTAACAGCTAGCTAATAGATCATCCAGGCAGGATAGGTCTGCAGCTTCAGATCTGTCAGGCTCTTGGTCTATACATTTTAGAGGACCAGCAAGAGTGGTAGGTTATGTATGCAAATAAGTGTTTTTGTTGTTGTTTTTTTTGCTTTTCTAAACATAGTTTTACTCAGGTTTTGCATTTACATAGTAAGAATACAATGCAAACTGGAAAATGCAGCACATCAATACACACCTGAGGTATAATGTATGGCAGTAAGCAACAGTAGCATGGATTGTTATGAGTATGACAGTGTTATGAGTAAATAATGATGAGTAAATGATGATGAATAAATATCAGTGTTGTGAGTTGAAGCGAATATACATGGTCATGTCACACTGTCAGTCTGGCTAAATGTAGAGTAATGTGTGTCACAACAGATGTGAGGTTTTGTGCTGACATGGACAATGTGATATAATGTGTAATAGTATTAGGGGTGTGTGTGTGTGTGTGTGTGTGTGTGTGTGTGTGTGTGTGTGTGTGTGTGTGTGTGTGTGTGTGTGTGTGTGCATGCAACCATACGTGCATTTGTGTACATGTGTGATGTTAAGGTGTGTAATGTGTACACGTGAGCGTGTCTGTTGGTCAGGTGTGTTTGTCTGGGACGTGGAAGGAAACCGCTACTATGACTTCCTCAGTGCCTACAGTGCCTGCAACCAGGGCCACTGTCACCCCAAGATTGTTGCTGCACTGAAGAAACAGGCAGACATCTTCACTCTGTCGTCGCGCGCCTTCTACAACAACGTGCTTGGGGAGTATGAGGAATACGTCACTCGCCTCTTTGGTTATGACAAAGTTCTGCCCATGAACACAGGTCAGTGGGAAAAGTTTGTGCAAATGGCAAACTGGATGATGAGAGTGTGGGTGGATAGTGGGTGTAGATGAAGAGTGGATAGGGGTGTGGGTGGATTGTGGGTGTAGGTGAAGAGGTGTGGGTGGATTGTGAGGGTGTGGGTAGGTGAAGAGTGGATTGTGGGTGTAGGTGAAGAGTTGATAGAGGTGTGGGTGCAGGTGAAGAGTGGATGAGAGTGGGTGGATAGTGGGTGTAGGTGAAGAGTGGATAGAGGTGTGGGTGGATAGTGGGTGTAGGTGAAGAGTGGATGAGAGTGGGTGGATAGTGGGTGTAGGTGAAGAGTGGATAGAGGTGTGGGTGGATAATGGATGTGTGTGTAGGTGAAGAGTGGACAGAGGTGTGGATAGATAACGGATGTGTGTGTAGGTGAAGAGTGGATAGAGGTGTGGGTGGATAGTGGATGTGTGTGTAGGTGAAGAGTGGATGAGAGTGTGGATGGATAGTGGATGTAGGTGAAGAGTGGACAGAGGTGTTGGTAGATAATGGATGTGTGTGTAGGTGAAGAGTGGATAGAGGTGTGGGTGGATAGTGGATGTATGTGTGTAGGTGAAGAGTGGATAGAGGTGTGGGTGGATAGTGGGTGTAGGTGAAGAGTGGATGAGAGTGGGTGGATAGTGGGTGTAGGTGAAGAGTGGATAGAGGTGTGGGTGGATAATGGATGTGTGTGTAGGTGAAGAGTGGACAGAGGTGTGGATAGATAACGGATGTGTGTGTAGGTGAAGAGTGGATAGAGGTGTGGGTGGATAGTGGATGTGTGTGTAGGTGAAGAGTGGATGAGAGTGTGGATGGATAGTGGATGTAGGTGAAGAGTGGACAGAGGTGTGGGTGGATAGTGGATGTATGTGTGTAGGTGAAGAGTGGATAGAGGTGTGGGTGGATAGTGGATGTAGGTGAAGAGTGGATAGAGGTGTGGGTGGATAGTGGATGTGTGTGTAGGTGAAGAGTGGATGGACAGTAGGTGCAGGTGAAGAGTGGATAGTGGTGTGGTAGGATAATGGATGTGTGTGTAGGTGAAGAGTGGACAGAGGTGTGGATGGATAATAGATGTGTGTGTAGGTGAAGAGTGGACAGAGGTGTGGATGGATAATAGATGTGTGTGTAGGTGAAGAGTGGACAGAGGTGTGGGTGGGTACCAACAGGTGTGGGTGAGTACCAGATGTTATGGGTGGTACTGGAGGAATATCTAGGTGGGTGGATACTAGGTAAGTGTGGGTGGGTACTGGATATGTGTGTATGTGTCTGTGGCAGGGGTGGGGTACTGCGATATTGGATGGGTGAGTTTGGGGTGAATGTGTTGGAGTCAGTTGTTGGATTTTAATGTACTGGGTGGGTGCTAAATATGTGTGAATTGTGGGTGATGTGGAACCCAGAATGTAACTGAGGGGGTGGGTGAAAAAAACAGACTGGTAAAAAAGTGTCAGATAAATGGTGGGTAGAATTGTCGGACACTTTACTGATACTTCAACCATGGTTATGTGACACGTGTACTCTGCCAAAATTCTGCATTTAAGATGCAGGGAGAGCGGAAACAACCTGCAAGTGAAACTACAAGATGTTGTGGTTGATGTCATGTTGAAATGGATCCATTTCAGGTGTGGAAGATGAGAAGACAGCCCATAAGCTGGTATAAAATTGGAACTAGATAAGTCAGTGTCATGTGGTGGTGAACTGGAGCTATCCTGTTCTTGGAGAAGGAGATGGGGGGCGGATGGCCTGTAACCTGACATATATAATTGGAGGTAAATCAAGAAGATGTGGTGCTGAACTGGTCTATATTAGGCAGGAAGTGGGAAGGGTGAGACACTCCATTAGCATATAGTTAGGGATAGGTCATAAAGATCTGATGCTGAAGCAGCACATAATTAGGACTGGTTCAGAAAGATGTGATGGTAAACTGGATCTTTTTCATGCGTAGAATGGGAAGAGTGTGAGACACTCCATTAGTGTATAATTGGGGCTAGTTCAACAAGATGTGATGCTGAACTAGATTCAGAGTGTGTACAGTGAGACACTCCATTAGCATATAATTGGGGCTAGTTCAACAAGATGTGATGCTGAACTAGATCTTTTTCCAGGCATGGCATGGGAAGGGTGTGAGACACTCCAGTGGCTTATAACTGGGGCTGGTTCAAGAAGATGTGATGCTGGGCTGAACTGGATCTATTTCAGGCAGGGAGTGGGAAGAATGTAAAACACCCCATCAGCACATATGTGATGCTGAACTGGATCTATTTCAGGCAGGGAGTGGGAAGAGTGTAAAACACCCCATCAGCACATAACTGAGGCTGCTTCAGTATGTGATGCTGAACTGGATCTGTTTCAGGCCGGGAGTGGGAAGAATGTAAAACACCCCATCAGCACATCACTGAGGCTGCTTCAGTATGTGATGCTGAACTGGATCTGTTTCAGGCCGGGAGTGGGAAGGGTGTAAGACGCCCCATTGGCACATAATAGACCACTCCACAACGCTGCGTAAGCTCCGCCCCTTTTTGGGAGTCTGGCAAGTGACCCGAAAAGATGATGCAGCCGAATGCAAAAGTACTCTCGACCTCTTGCCGGTAGACCTGTCACTGTCATGTTTTGGTGAGGGAAAACTCACCCAAAGGTCAAAACGGCAAGGCTACCGTGTTTTTTTGTGTGTGATGCCGTTTTCCTGGTTTCTTTTCTGCCATGTCGAACACCGCCACCTGACCACGTGCACGAAAGCTTGCCAGACCATTTCAGGTCTTGTCCGCAAAACACGTGGGCGCCTTATTATACCGCGGCACGCGATTGGCTGAAACCTAAGGGTGTGTCTGCCTTGACTGACAGGAGTGGAGTCGTCTATTGGGGCTAGTTCAAAAAGATCTGATGCTGAACTGGATCTGTTTCAGACAGGGAATGGGAAGGATGTGAGACATCCTATTAGTGTATAATTGGGGCTAGTTCAAGAAGCTGAAATGCTGAATTTGGCTGTTGCAGGTGTGGAGGGGGGCGAGACAGCCTGTAAGCTGGCCCGCAAATGGGGCTACAAGGTGAAGAAGATCCCACAAAACCAAGCCAAGATCGTGTTTGTTGAGGGGAACTTCTGGGGTCGCACCCTGGCAGCCATCTCCAGCTCCACGGACCCTGACAGCTTTGGGGGTTATGGCCCCTTCATGCCAGGATTTACCATCATCCCGTATGATGATGTGGCTGCTTTGGAGGTCAGGCTGAGTACATCAACTTTTTGTCTTTTTTTTAACCTTGCATGAAAATTTAGAGGTCAGGCTGAGTACGTAAACTTTTTGTCTTTTTTTTAACCTTGCATGAAAATTTAGAGGTCAGGCTGAGTACATCAACTTTTTGTCTTTTTTTTAACCTTGCATGAAAATTTAGAGGTCAGGCTGAGTACATCAACTTTTTGTCTTTTTTTTAACCTTGCATGAAAATTTAGAGGTCAGGCTGAGTACATCAACTTTTTGTCTTTTTTTTTAACCTTGCATGAAAATTTAGAGGTCAGGCTGAGTACATCAACTTTTTGTCTTTTTTTTAACCTTGCATGAAAATTTAGAGGTCAGGCTGAGTACATCAACTTTTTGTCTTTTTTTTAACATTGCATGAAAATTTGGAGGTCAGGCTGAGTACGTAAACTTTTTTACTTTTTTTAACATTGCATGAAAATTTTATGCACAAAAAATAAATAGTCTGTTTGACTTTAACATAGCGGGATGTTTTGGACACATGGTGTTAGGCTCTTAATCTGGCCTGCAGGCGTGGACTGTTTGTGTCAAATCCAGACACATAAATGATCAAAGAAGAATGCTAACTTCAATGAGACAATGCAACACGTGTGGACATTTCTGGGGTAAGCCCCTTGTTGAAAGTGACAAAGCAACGGTTAAGTGATAATAAAGCAAGTAAACATAATGCTTAGCGTCCACACAAACCATAAGGCTTATTAGGGATGGGGGGAAGGGGGTATGGAGGTGGGGGAAAGAGGGAGACTATATACCTATCGCTACACTGTCACCACCAGAATGACCTGCGTTAAGATGGGCAGCAGTGAGAGCCGTTTTAATGTTTCATTAATTGTGAGGGACAAAGTCACAAGACCGTGTCCGCAAACCCCAACTTTTGAAGAGAAAGGAGAGCGGAAGCGGTATCGAACCGAGATCCTTCCGCTTACCAGCCTACCACCTTACCGCTAGGCCAAACTGGCTCTTTTGCGGTAATAAATGACAATATTATACTTATCAAGTTACTGTTTGTCAGTAGGTTGCCTGGAGCGTTTGGAAGAATGTTGGCACTGTTTGTTTATGTTTTTTATTTGTGTGAAAACACTAAATGAGCCAGCTGGCCTTTACAAAACACAAGTTATCTGACAGGTAAAAGTGGTCAAACTTCAACGGTTGAATTTTGCTTCAGTGCACGGTTGATTTTATTTTCCATTTAGAAAATAAGTAGTTTTTTTTCCTCATCTATGACCCAACACACTTGACACAGGCCTGGACTTTTCCGGGGCAACCATAGGTTTGTGTGTGTGTGTGGGGTCACAGTTCACTTAAAAATGCCTAAACCAAAATAGTTCTCAGAAAAGCTGTTTAGTCAGATGAACACATCACTGTTTTCTGTCTTTTAATTGAGATCTTTGAACTAGTCGGAAGAGAGATTTCAAGTTGTGTATTCAGATATGAAATGTCTTGTATACATTGGTGTTGTGTTCACTTCCAGTTTTGATTAACTGTTGAATGTGTGTGTGTGTGTGTGTGTGTGTGTGTGTGTGTGTGTGTGTGTGTGTGTGTGTGTGTGTGTGTGTGTGTGCAGAAAGAGTTCCAGGACCCCAACGTGTGTGGCTTCATGTTTGAGCCGATCCAGGGTGAGGCAGGCGTGGTGGTCCCCCACGAAGGATACCTGGCCAAGGTGCGTGAGCTGTGCACCAAGTACAACGTGCTGATGATTGCTGACGAGGTGCAGACTGGCCTCTGCAGGACTGGAAAGTAAGATACGGATCATCCAAGGATTGTGTTGACCAGTAATTTCCAGTATTTTACCAGTTAAGATCAGCATGTACGGGAAACAAAATCAACAATCAAGCAGACATGCTCACCCCACCCCAAAAAGCAGAGAGAAAGAGTGTGTGTGTGTGTGTGTGTGTGTGTGTGTGTGTAGTGTGAGTGTCAGTGTGTGTGTGTGTGTAGTGTGAGTGTGTGTGTGTGTGTGTGTGTGTGTGTGTGTGTGTGTGTGTGTGTAGTGTCAGTGTCAGTGTGTGTGTGTGTGTAGTGTGAGTGTGTGTGTGTGTGTGTGTGTGTGTGTGTGTGTGTGTGTGTGTGTGTGTGTGTGTGTGTGTAGTGTGTGTGTAGTGTGTGTGTGTGTGTCTGTGTGTGTGTGTGTGTGTGTGTGTGTGTTGTAGACAGGGAAGGGAGCAGGGTGGTTGCTAGCAGAGCTCTAAGTAGTACAGATGACCCTTTATTTGACTGGTTATATACAGTGATTGACCGGTTTCTGTGAATCACTTTTGCCACCTTTTGGCCTGAAAAATGTCAGCTCAACCACTGAACTGATCATCAGTCTGCTGCCATGCCTGTGTTGGTGGATGTCTGTACATTAGGGGTTTTGATTGGAGTGAATGTCAAAGCTGTTGTTTGCATGTGGAACCAGAAGCCAGCTACAATGCTGTAAAGGGAATTTTGGGCAGGGAGTGGGGGAGGTGGAGACGGATAGAGAGTGCCTGCTTGCTTATATATGTTTCAGTACATTTCCTATGTTTATTGTTAACCTTGTTTGCTTGTTGAAGACGGAGTTGGATGGGACCTGTTTTCTGTGTGTCCACAGAATGCTGGCCTGTGACCATGAAAATGTGCGTCCGGACCTGCTTGTTCTGGGCAAGGCCCTTTCTGGGGGAGTGCTTCCAGTACGTCTGTTTGTCTGTCTGTCTTACTTGTTGTCTGCCTGTCATGCTGTCTGATGATTATGGAGTGCTTCCAGTACATCTCTCTGTCAGTGCATCTGTCTGTCTTGTCTGCCTGTTTTGCCATCTGATGATTCTTTGTGTCAGTGATTTTTGTTGTTTTGTTGTGTGTATGTGTGTTTAATCAGATTGTCCTGATCTGTCAGATAACTGAGCAAGATGTTAGAATTTTCTTATTTTTCGCAGTGTGCTGCAGGTTTTTCTGTGACCTTTTATCAGAAAGTCTTGATCTGCTGTCTTACTTTGCACACTGTCAGAAAGTTAGTTACTGTGATGATTGACAATACAGGTGTCAGCAGTGCTGGCTGATGATGAGGTTATGCTGACTGTGAGAGCTTGAAGTGTGTTGTGTGTAATGATGCAGGTGTCAGCAGTACTGGCTGATGATGAAGTCATGCTGACTGTGAGCATGAAGTGAGTGTTACGTGTAATGATGCAGGTGTCAGCAGTACTGGCTGATGATGAAGTCATGCTGACTGTGAGAACATGAAGTGAGTGTTATGTGTAATGATGCAGGTGTCGGCAGTACTGGCTGATGATGAAGTCATGCTGACTGTGAGAACATGAAGTGAGTGTTACGTGTAATGATTCAGGTGTCAGCAGTACTGGCTGATGATGAAGTCATGCTGACTGTGAGAACATGAAGTGAGTGTTATGTGTAATGATGCAGGTGTCAGCAGTACTGGCTGATGATGAAGTCATGCTGACTGTGAGAACATGAAGTGAGTGTTATGTGTAATGATGCAGGTGTCGGCAGTACTGGCTGATGATGAAGTCATGCTGACTGTGAGCATGAAGTGAGTGTTATGTGTAATGATGCAGGTGTCGGCAGTACTGGCTGATGATGATGTCATGCTGACCATCCTGCCGGGAGAGCACGGGTCCACTTTTGGTGGAAACCCTCTGGCTTGTCGAGTTGCCATCGCTGCTTTGGACGTAAGCTTGACTGTTGTTTGTGGATTAACATGCACAAGCACATGTGTATACATACATGTAGATATTACATACCTGCATAGTCAGGTGAACTCTTGTTCGCTGCTACTCATGGGCATGCATACATGTGCATGTGGACACGTGCACACACATGCATACCTTCCCATACATGCAGCAGTGCACTCTTACACATGCGCACACATATATGCCCATGCAGTCACACATATAATACATGTGCACACACACACACACACACACACACACACACACACACACACACACACACACACACACACACACACACACACATTTCAGTAATGTGTATTTTTTCCATGTGTCTAAAGGCATGGTATTTGCCAAGCTTGTTGAAGATCATGTATATTTAGAACAGAGCAGAGAATTAAATACAAAACAGCTCGTCTTTGCTGTCAGATCATCATTGGCACTGCCCCTCAGTACTTGGTTGAACTTGTCCAGATATTCATCCCTTCTGGGTCTCTGTGCTCTTCTTCGGATGATAGAACTTCTCGCATCCCCACCTTTGAAAGAAAACAGCATGGTAGTCGTGCCTTCTGCTTCTCTGCTGCACAGATCTGCAGTCCTCTTCCCTTCATTCTTTGTCACAGCTTTTCCTCCCCTGCCTTCAAAACCAGCCTGGAAACATACCTCTTCAGACAGTATTTTGACCAGTAACTGATTCTCTGCTGCACAGATCTTGAATTCTATATCTTTCACTCTCCACCACATCTCTTCTGTCCCTGCCTTTAAAACCAGTCTTTAAAATGTACTTTTTCAGACCTTATAGCCTTCTTTATTCCTTTCAGTGTCCTCGGTCATGGGTGTGTGTGTGTGTGTGATGGGTGTGTGTGATGGGTGTGTGTGTGTGTGTGTGTGTGTGTTCTTTGCTGGCATTGTGTGTGCATATGACCACAATCCTGTGAGTGTGTGTGTGTGTGTGTGTGATGGGTGTGTGTGTGTGTGTGTGTGTGTGTGTGTGTGTGTGTGTTCTTTGCTGACATTGTGTGTGCATATGACCACAATCCTGTGAGTGTGTGTGTGTGTGTGTGTGTGTGTGTGTGTGTGTGTGTGTGTGTGTGTGTGTGTTCTTTGCTGGCATTGTGTGTGCATATGACCACAATCCTGTGAGTGTGTGTGTGAGTGTGGTCACAATCATATGTTCATATTGTATGTTTCATTATGCTGTGTATGATTATTAATGTTCATTTGTTTACAAACTACTGATTTACAGGTATTGCACATTTTTCTTTAATTAACTCATAAAGCGCTTTGAGTCTCCAAAGCGCTCTATAATTTTCCTATTATTATTTGTCTGTGTGTGTGTGGTTTGTGTGCACAGGTGCATGCCCCAGATCCTTTTATTTGTTGTTTGTGCTACTCATGGGTGTTTACCATGTCTGTTGAAACTGATGTTGTTGTTTTTTGCTGTGTGCATAAATTGTGTGCATTTGCTGTTGCTGCTGTTTCTGCTGTTTCTGTGTATTCTGACAGCTGAGACAGCTTTTGTGTGCAGATCGGGTGTATTTTCTGTGCACACATGCAGATTCGTGTGTTTATTGTGTGTGAAGACCCAGCTCACGCATTTTTGCTGGACGTGCAGGTGCTGCTGGATGAAAAGCTTGCGGAGAATGCTGATCGCTTAGGCAGCCTGCTGAGGAAGGAACTGGGCAAGCTGCCCAAAGACATTGTCAGCATTGTCCGCGGCAAGGGACTCCTCAATGCTATTGTCATCCACACCAGTGAGTCCTCTTTGGTCTGATACTGTGCATGTCCCAGCCTCAGTGTTGGGGAGTTGGTCTGACGCATATGAGCTTTTGATTGGAAGGCAGGCTGACTAACTGTTCAAAGACATTGTCAGTGTTGCTACAGTCAGTTTCAGGTGAAATGCCATCATTGGTCTGAGTGACACCTTTCTTTTTAAGTTGTGCACAGTTGTTGATAGACTGAAGGAGTCAAATAAAGTGAACATGCCAGAAATCATTTTATGTACACAAACCTATGAGCGTTTGCATCATTTTGACCCCAGAAAAGAAGAAAGTGTGTATGTGTGTGTGGTGTGTATGTGTGTGTGTGTGTGTGTGTGTGGTCCAGACTAGTTTGTACATGGAGTTATTTATGTCTTGGTGACAGAGTGTGTAATCTGAGTAGCTAAACATTGATTCCAAGAATAACTAGCCTGCTGCTTTGTGTGTACCAGTTAAAAATACCGAGGTGAAGATGAAACTCCAGTGAGGTACCAGTATGGTTTCCTGTGCCAGTATGCAGCTGTTTCAGCTTTTGGGCCGTTTTCCTTGCAGAGCACAGCGCATGGGACGTGTGCCTCAAGCTCAGGGACAACGGTCTGCTGGCCAAGCCCACACACGGTGACATCATCCGCTTTGCCCCACCCCTTGTCATCAACCAGCCGCAGCTGGAGGAATGTTTGGAGATCATCTCTCGCACCATGCTGGAGATGAAGTGAACACGGTGTGTCTTGAAAACACACACACACATGCATGCACACGCACACACACTGACTGTGGAATATGGACAGGCCTGTGGTGGTGAATGCAAGTGGATCTGGGTGGCGTGAGGAAGGTGGATGATGTTGTGTGGCATGATGGGAAAATGAGTCGATTTGCACAGTGTGGTCGTGAATCGATCATGCGCGGTGCGGTGATGAATTTGTGTTTTCTGATGAAGACCCAGCTGGGAGGGGTTGCTTTGTCCGGAAAGGCTTGCTGTTCAAAAGACTGCAGACTGATCAGTGTTTCAAGCTGCGTGCTTGACCAGTGTTGTCAGCAGCTCTTGCCTACCCACCATGGCTGGGTCCTGATCAAAGTTTGTAGGTTTTGTTGGCCCACGGCTGTTACCGGCTGTAGTTTGTACATGTCTGTCTCGGCCACAGAGTTACGTCATTCAGAGTGCAGGGACGCAGTCAGTTCTAATAATAGTGTTTTCATGGGGAGGCCTGCATGTCTGCTAAAGGTGGTGTAGTCCTCACTTGCGCTAATTTTGAGGTGTTTTCAGGTTTAAGACGAAGCACGCTAATGAAGCTCAGTTAGGGGCCAAAGTCGGCTGTGGTCAGTAACTGCTAATGGATTATTTATGGTGCCCTATCACATCAGAGCCCAGAGTGCTTACAAAGACTGGGCACTGACAAAGACATAAGGATACCTGCATTTCATCACACATGCACACATGCATATAAGCACACACACACTCTCTCTCACACATGCTCACACTCTAAGTCATGGAGTTTTTGGTTTGCCACAAGCAGCTTCAAGGTTTACAGATGCACACTGGACATTGAGAATATTGAGATGAGCTGTGTGACAATTGCTCGTCAAGAGTTTTCATTGGACACTGTTAATATACCAACAGCCTTTAAATCTGGCATGATGATAACCTGTACTGAGCTGTAACTCCTGCATTTTGCTTTTAGTGACCTTAACGACCAGTTTTCAAGTCGCAGCAGAGCCTGACAAAAAACCCACTGAAATTGTTGTTAAAAAAAGTGAATGTCACAATAAATGATAGCATGCCGTGATCTGGGAGTGGTGGCAAGAACTTAACTCTCATGCCATTTTTTTCTTAGGCATTATTGTTGTGATCTATGTCAAACATCGCATGATTGAAGTACTTGTTAGTCTTTGCCCATGCATATCACTTTCAGTGACCCTGAATGTATTGCAAGGTCATACCAATACCAAACAGTCAAAAGTGAAAATTCAGCTTTTTTCTTTCTATAACCGCTTTCCAATCAAGGTCATATTTTCTTTGATGGTTAAGTATGTGGATGAGATTTTGTATATATAATGCTGTTTTTAAAATTGTATTATTACGCTGGTGTGTACTGAGGGTTGACAATACTTGTCTTTATTGGAAAGGTGAAGGGGGATACTGGGTTGTAGCAGTCGACCCGCCCTGTGCAAGGTAGATAACCGAGGTGTTCCTTAACTGATGTTTTAACACTGGATGTTGTGAAGGGCACTCTATTTGCCTGTCATTTTTTCTTCGCCTTCTATTGCTGTTTAAACAGCTGTGACTGTGGAAATCCACACAAACTTATTGACTGATTTTGACTTTTACTGAAATGGAATAGGTTCTTGACTTTCTTTAAAAGGGAGTAGATTGTTGACTTTCATTGAAAGGTTTTTGAAAGGGGGTAGATTGTTGTCTTTAATTGAAAGGGAGTAGATTGTTGACTTTTATTGAAAGGGAATAGATTATTGACTTTAATTGAAAGGGTGTAGTTTGTTGACTTTTATTGAAAGGGAGTAGACTGTTAACTTTTTTGAAAGGGAGTAGATTGTTGACTTTAATTGAAAGGGAGTAGATTGTTGACTTTAATTGAAAGGGAGTAGATTGTTGTCTTTAACTGAAAGGGAGTAGATTGTTGACTTTTATTGAAAGAGAGTAGATTGTTGACTTTTATTGAAAGGGAATAGATTATTGACTTTAATTGAAAGGGTGTAGATTGTTGACTTTTAATGAAGGGGAGTAGACTGTTACCATTTTTGAAAGAGAGTAGATTGTTGACTGTTTTTGAAAGGGAGTAGATTGTTGACTTTTATTGACAGGGAGTAGATTGTTCACTTGAAAGGGAGTAGATTGTTGGCTTCTGTTGAAAGGGAGTAGATTGTTGACTTTTATTGAGAGGGAGTAGATTGCTGACTTTTATTGAGAGGGAGTTGATTGTTGATTTAATGGAAAGGGAGTAGATGTTGACTTTAATTGAAAGGGAGTAGATGTTGACTTTAACTGAAAGGGAGTAGATCGCTGACATTAAAAGAAAACTCACTTAATTTTGGTGATAAATAAATGAAAAACTATTTTGGTCATGCAAATCCTTTGGTCTTTTGACTTTGACTTTTACTGAAATGGACTTTTACTGAAGGACTTTTGCTGAGGATGGGGGCATAAAAACCTTTTAAACTGATTTTATATTATATATATATTTTTTTTAATCATGTTTATCATGCGAGTCCTTTTGGTTGACCAGTGGCATGACATTAGGCTGGAAAGCAGAAGGACCTTGGCTCGATTCTGCTTCAGCTTTCCTTTCTCTTAAAAAAGGTTGTGGTTTGTGGACACTGTCTTGTGACTTTGTCCCTCACAATTAATAAAACATTAAAATGGCTCTCACCACTGCCTATCTTAATGCAGGAGTCATTCTGGTGATGACAGTTTAGCAATAGGTATATATAATCTTCCTCTTGCCCCACCTTTGCCTACCTGGATAAGCCTTATGGTTTCTGTGGACGAAAAGCACCATGGAAGAAAAAGAAGAAGAAGTTGAGCATTTACTCTATGGTGTTTGTTCAGTTGCACCCAAATATTATTTTGCCTTTCATGTGTTCACTGTCAAGTTCATGTGTTCACTGTCAAGATTTCTATTATTTCTATTTTAAGTGGTATTTTTGCATTATTAAGCTTGATACTGGTTGTTGTGGATGTTAAAGACCAGACATTTGATTAGGTTATTCTGCTTACTTTCTGGGAGCACAACTGTTGGCCATTTAAAGTCTGTACAAGAGAGGAGGGTACATGTCCTGTTACAGTGTACTATGTTGGCATTCAATGAGGCATTTATATATATCTAACATGTACATATCATGACTCATGCTTGGTGTATTGAAACTGAAGTTCAATTGCAAAGGGAGACACAGACTGTATGTTTTTGGCTTAGTATTTATTGAAGGTATACAGGGAGACTGGGTATGCTATGGCGATACACGTCTCTCACACTGTATTCTGCTTAGTATCTGAGACCATTACAGCAAATGTGTTGAATCAGTCTTATTTTCAGTGTATTACCTGACAATATTATAGCAAATATGTTGAATCAGTCTTGATAGAACTTGCGCTGAAATGGCAGCATTTCACGTGGCACCAGCCATGCAACATCCACAGAGCTTTACCAGTACACCACTTCTGTGGATATTAATAATAATTAATATGCACTGTAACTGGATACAGTCAGTCATTCAGAA
Source organism: Alviniconcha strummeri (assembly GCA_963584105.1). Taxonomy (NCBI): domain Eukaryota; kingdom Metazoa; phylum Mollusca; class Gastropoda; family Provannidae; genus Alviniconcha; species Alviniconcha strummeri. The sequence continues at coordinate 5,711,825 of OY757542.1, forward strand.
TCACATGCCAGTGTGCACAGTGAGTCAGCTTGAGAGCAGAGAATAGGGCTATATAAAAGCTATGAATAATAATAATAATAATAGCATTATAGCAAACATGCTGAATCACTGTTATTTTCAGTATAATACCCAAGAGCACTGCAGCAAATATGTTGGATCAGTGTTGTATGTTTTTATTAAACTTTGTGGGTGGAGTGTGCACACAGTATCCATTGTTAAACATATACAATACAGTCTATCGACTGGCAATTCACCCAGGAACTACAAAGCTGTAATTGAGTTGGAGAATATATATATATAATAAATACATATATAACTGTACCTTGAAAATGAAACATTTGTGTGATGTTGTAGGCTTGTACATCTGTCCAGGCATGCTCAACCTAATTTCTACCTGCCCTGTCCATTCACCTTCATTTTTTCCAAATTCTCTCCCTACTCTTTAACTGCATTAGTTTTGGCTAATGCAGCTTCCTGTGTGGGCCTTCAGAATAAAATAGATCATCCTGCTCATAGTCACAAGCAGTTTAAGCAGGTTGTTATGGTGAGGGCCTGCAGAATATAAGTAGGTACCAAAACATGGGTTATTCCTGGGGTGACCCTATGGAGTTGATGGGATGTTAAAATTCGAGAACTAACTAACAAACCATGCATGGGCAGGATGGTGGAAAGAAAAATCAACTGAAGCATAAAAAGGAAGTGGGAGTGAAACGTACGTATTTGTGGGCAGTCAGTCAGACAATGACAATCTCTCATCTTTAGTTATCAGTCTTGTTTGTCCAGAATATTGCCACATCAATGTTTTGTCCATTGGTTACCTTGTTTTGATTTTTACCTTTTTTTTTCTTCTTTTGTTTTTGGCACACTGAAATGTTTTCTTTTTGCTGTCAAAAGTGTCACAGTTTTTGGTTATGGTTTTTGATTGCTGTGAATTATTTCCCAGTCTGTGTGCCTTGTTCTTTGTTTTTTGATGATGCTATTTCTTTGTCAGTCATGTAATTGTTCAGTCAAGGAGTATTACCTTTATCATATTATACCCTTGTGTAACAAAGTTAGGTATTTTTCTGCACAAGGCGACAAATCTCATTTTGAATAGGGACAGTATTATTTGTTTTTAGAAGCATTTTATCAAAATTCTGACAGATATCAGTTATGTGTAAGAGATACATGGTGCCATAACTGCTGTGTAAGTTGCTAATTTACCAGATCTGTGTATGTGAATGAAATTGGTTCTGAGTGCACAGGCACCACAGTATCCAGTATTTTTCTAAGTCACATGTTCTTTGACTCTAAATGGTTTTCATCTTGCAAAAAATTGATAATAATAATAGTGGCACACTTCTACAGTGGCCATAGGGACTTTCAGTGAAAAACAAGATTCTATATCTATATATGGGCTACATAGATATATACTTATGCATGTGAGTGCTCTGAATGATATGTATAGTGTATAATTCGGAACACTCATACATGCATTCACACAATCACACATAGTGTTCAACTGTTGGAGGGGGTGGGGTGGGAGGAGGGGGGCTAGAGGAAGAAGTTATAAAAGGACAAGTGTGATGTGAGACAGAATTTCAACAGTTGAGTTGCGAGAAATTAGTCCATGTTGAAATGAATTTAACATCTAATGCAATTTTCAGGATTCATTTTTGGTTTTGGTGTTTGGTGTGTTCTTTTCAATACCGAACTGAGTGAATAGCCATCTTATTGCAAGTTTTCACTAGTCAACAAACAACATGTTTTTAAAACTGGTTTTTCTGAGGTCCTGATTTTGAACTGAACTGAAACAGTTAACAAACATTGGACTGGACCCGTTTGTTGTTGAACGTTTTTGTCATGAAATCTGCTTGTTAATAAATGTGTTCTTCCTGACACTTGTTTCATAACTGTCGTCATATACATCGTGTATGCTGTCGTGTTGTGCATTGTCGCCTTGTTTTTAGCTGGCTTCATCTTTCTACTTCAGCTCTCTGTTGCTAACCGTTTCGGTTGATTGGGCGCTAAAAATAAACTTCCTTCCATCCTTCCTTGCCCTCTGCATGTAACCGCTATCAAAAGTGTTCTCATGCAAACACGCACAAAAATAATTAAGTATTTGTAAAGCACAAGGTCTTGTCCATAGAAACTATTCTAAGCGTGCGCGCGTGCATGCACACAACCACACACACATTAGAATGGCGTGTTCCATCAGAAATGAAGCCACTTATCTGGTCAGATGATTTGAAAGAATAGTCCACATGCGAGAGAAACGAGTGAAAAGGAATCCAATCAGGAAAACCAAACATTTCACAAATTTTGGAAATAGCTTTAATATTGACATAAATGTAAATTTAAGACCTCGCGTAACTGTGCATGAGAGCCCTTTTGGGTTAAGAAATACCCAGGCCCCTTGTTTGTGTGTGTGCCTGTGTGAAGACCTGACCTTTAACAGTAACTAAAAAGTTCATTCATCGAAAGAATTACTCTCTCAATAAACAGACGTTTCTGCAGTCCAAGCTTATAACTGTTAGATTACGCACGCGGTACACGCATGCGCACAAACGCGTACGCACGCACACACGCACGCGAGGATTTAAAAATACGGGGGCAGTCACAATATCCCTTAAGGCTAGCTCCCAGCGTACCCCCAAGGTACACCGAGAGTGACACGAAAAAAAACACACGTGAACTGGCCCAGAACTGTTCTTCAAACGGCCTCAAGAGAAGCCGTTGGGTCAAACGTGACGACGCTGGTCTTCTGATCTAAATCCTTGACACCAGCGTCCTCAGCAATGGCTTCCGTACCAGCAGGAGCATTGTCGTTACTAGTACTGGACCAGGACGTCATAAAATCGGAGGACACCCGAGTGTTTCTGAGCACCAGCCGAACCACTTCTTCCCTGCTAGACTCCAGCAGGTGGCGCTTCACCTTCCGGCGCGCGCGCTCTGGGTCGGTCCTTCGCAGTTGTCGCCGGATTTCCGGTTGCATGGACTTCTGGGAAAAGCCTGAACTGTAGAACATGGTCTCCAACTTACGTCTTCTGTCGGACATGCGCGGCGGCGGTGTTTTCAGCGTTCGAAAGTTGTCGATGCTGTACTGGTCACGCAGTACCACCTGGAATGCCTGAGGGACCGAAAAAAGAAGTGATATGGTTGCTGAGTGATGATTATTCGTACACTGGTCTCATGGTCGAGAAGTGGGTTTGTTCCTCGGCCGTTCTGCAAGTCATTTTCTTTCCTTTATTCTTTCAGACCCGCTGTCCACCATTTGAGTGAAATGAAAACAAAGCAGAACATGAACGACAACAAAAGAAGAAGAAGAAGAAGAAGAAGAAGAAGAAGAAGAAGAAGAAGAAAGCAAGAAGAAGAAGAAAGCAAGAAGAAGAAGAAAGCAACAGGAAGAAGAAGAAGAAGAAGAAGAAGAAGAGGAAGAAGAAGAAGAAGAAGGAGGAGGAGGAGAGAGGACTGAGGAGGAAGAGGAGGAGGAGAGAGAGAGCGGACATAAATAGAGTTCAACTGAAATAATAGAACAAAATGGAATGAAGGAACTAAAACATGTAGCAGGTATGTCACAGTGAATAGGGCTAAAACAAAAACGATTTCAGAACGATTGCACAAACTTCAATCCTCTTCTTCGGCGCTCCAGGACTGCACAGCTTCAGTCACCGAACAGAACGGAATGAACGGAGTGTTTCTAAATGTAATCAAGAATGTGATTTTTGAGCTTTTCCAGTTGTCACTTTCCAGTTTCCAGTTTGCACATGGCGAATACGTGCTGACCTGCAGAACGTCTGCGAGTCGGTTACACAGCCGATCCGTGATTAAATGTGTTGATCGGTATTTTGTCTTGTTGTTTGTACCATCGTGTTTATGGTGACAGTGTACTTACTCTAGACATTTTTGGGGAAAAGCCTGAACTGTACAACATGGTCTCCAGCTTCCGTCTTCTGTCGGACATGCGCGGCGGCGGTGTTTTCAGCATTCGAAAGTTATTAGTGCAAGCGTTGTGAGATCGTTTCGAGTTTTAGCCCTGTTCACTGTGACATACACCTGCTATACGTTTTAGTTACTTCATTTTGTTCTGTTATTTCAGGTGAACTCCATTCATGTCCTCTCTCTCTCTCTCCCCCTGGTTTTGATTAGAAGATGACCTCTGCTGGAGCTTATGTACCTTGTATTTACACGCGTGCCAGGTGAGAGTTATCGTAGGTGAGTCAGGTCTCTGTTGTACTTGCGTTACGTCTTTCGAGCGCTAATTAACTCCCTTGTGTGTTGATGCTATACTTGCTCTGGGTTCTTTCAGCGGACTGCCCTGCAATCCATATTCCCCGCGGCCAGAATGTGCTTTTGCGTGCTATTTCCTCACGGCGTCTCCCCCCCCCCCCCCCCCCCCCCCCCGCCTCTTTCGTCTTCCTTCAGTGAAACCACCCACCGCTTCCCTCCCTGACTCACTACTCTTGGCTCTCAAAACATCCCCTTCTCTGATTCTACCAGGAACCTCTGCGTGCGTGTGTGTATGTGTGTGTGTGTGTGTGTGTGTGTGTGTGTGTGTGTGTGTGTTGGGGGGGGGGGGGGTGCGTATGTGCGTGCGTGCTTGCGTGCGTGGCTGTGCGTCTGTGTTTTTTTCTCTCCATATAATACTTTGTGTACATTGTTTTGGTAGGACTGTACTCTATACGTGTGTATAGAATATTGTGTTTAGGTTAATATGTATTATATGAGCGCACAGGGCGTTAATGAGCGCATGATAAATGTACATTATTATTATTATATTTAATGGGTATCATGTGAACGCTCAGGGCGTTGGTGTGCGCATAATAAATGTACATTATTATTACTACAACTTGCTTATCAGTTATCGTGTCGCCGTGATCTGACTGACACTGGCGACTGACCAATCAGCACACGCAGACAAGACACACCTTCTGCCCCACCTCCAAGTTTGGGCCTATCCAGTTCTTCAGGGTTGCGAACGGAGATCAGCAGTGGTAAAAATACGTGCGTGTGGGATATGTAAACTCGGACACAGGGTACACAGATCGACCTAGAGGATGGAGTAATATTCGTACCAGTCCCGAAACAACGTTGAAGTGTGGAGTATTGTAACCTGAGATGGATAAAAACGCGCGGTCGTCCTTTTGAACAGCTGAATGCAAACACTGGCGATACTAATCGCCATCCCTTTACCTGTACTAAGGTCGAGTATGCTCAGTGTTTGGAAAAGCAAACGAAATTTTATGAACCAGCGGCTGTCAAACGCCAACATGCTAAACAGTCCTTGAGAACTCAGTTTCCTAACCGCTTCGAACATTACTTTCTGTGAAACTGTCGCCAGAAAGAAGACGAGGGGACTATACCGTACCATTTGCTTCCCCCTGTAGCGTTTCTCCTCAAGGGTGGAAAGAATGGTACACACAAACCTACCGCAGTTTATTAAGATGTTTATGCACCTTCTCTAAGTGTTTATCATCTCATCACCTTTTGTTATGACCACCTGCAGTTCATTCAATTGTTTCTGTACCTTCCGCTTGGTCAAAAAGTCACCTGTTTACCCTCGGTTCACTCGTTGGTCATCACCTTCTGCAGTTATGAAATTGTGTATACCTGCAGGTCCTTCGCTTATTTCTGCACCTTCTTGCATGGGCAAAACATGCTTACCCTCAGTTGTTCGTCATCGCCTTTTGCAATGGCCAAATGTGCTTACCCTCAGTTGTTCGTCATCACCTTTTGCAATGACCAAATGTGCTTACCCTCAGTTGTTCGTCATCACCTTTTGCAATGACCAAATGTGCTTACCCTCAGTTGTTCGTCATCACCTTTTGCAACGACCAAATGTGCTTACCCTCAGTTGTTCGTCATCACCTTTTGCAACGACCAAATGTGCTTACCTGCTACCATGATAACCCCTCCCTCTACCTCTCTGATCTGCTCCAAAAACACAACCCTTCTCGCCTTCTCGGATCAGCATCTAGATCTCTCCTTGATGTTCCCGGGCCCAGGGATTCCAAGACAAAGCGGTACGGCCAGCGAGCCTTCAGATATGTCGCTCCATCCCTCTGGAATGTCCTCCCCGAGAGCATCAAGGAGAAGACTCCATTCAGCCTTTCAGATCCATGCTGAAAACCCATTTCTTCACCTAGGGATGATAGTCAATGCGATTGTGTACGTGCGCTTGCGCTGGTGTGTGTGTGTTTAGTGAAGTTGATGTTGTCATAATAACTCTGTGTGTGTGTGTGTGTGTGTGTGTGTGTGTGTGTGTGTGTGTGTGTGTGTGTGTGTGTGTGTGTGTGTGTGTGTGTGTGTGTGTGTGTGTGTGTGATTCTTTTTTCTGTTATTATTATTTGTAACTGTATATATTTTTACATTTAACTGCTATGTATAGGTGCACTCTTGGGAATGGGTGGGTGGGTAGGAACTGTTTGTACCTTTTGCTATGAGTGTCCTTTGGTAGTTTTAGCTTGCGAGAGCTTACATGTATGCACTGTGTGTATCTGGCGCTGTGAACACGCAAGGTTTTGTGTGGACGTTTTTTTATGCGCTATATATAAATTTTCATTCATTCATTCATACCTGCAGTTCCTTCAGTTGTTTGTGCACCTTCTCCAACACGCGGTTCTGTGCGTTGTCTGCCACACGCTGGTGTCGTTCCAACACTCGAGTCACCTTGCCCAGTCGGAGTTGCTCCCCTTCGTTGGCTTTCTTCACTCGCTCCCGCGTGGCTGCGCTGATTTTCAACATGGCGTTGTAAACTGTCCCCTGTCCCACAGGCATATTGTTCATGTCTCTCATTAACTGGCGATTTGTCGTTTGCGGCATCGTCTTCTTTTACAATAATTATTATTGGCAACGGAAAGCTTTATTAAAGCCAATGGCTGTTTGAGTTTTGCACAGGTATTTATCTGATTGTTTCCCCCTCACTCCTGCAGTTGCGGTGCCAGTTTCCTGATCATTAGGATAAATTAACTGACTAGAATTCGGTACTCAGTTTCTGTCAGTTTTTAGCACATCCATCCAGTGGGCCTCTGCCATTTTCTAAACACATTTCCAATGTCAACTTCAGAGCACTATTCCAGAATCAAGACGTCACCGAAACACCGGCAGTCATTTTTTTCTCAGTAACTGACATGAGACATGGGCCTATTTCGGCAGCATCAACATCTGGACATCTAGCACCTCATTGATATACTTAACGGCTCTGATCTACATC
>OY757542.1:5725392-5740392 GCA_963584105.1 Alviniconcha strummeri
CAGGGCGAGAGAGAGAGGCTAATACACAAAAAGAAAGAGAGTGAAAATAACCGAACCACCCAAGCGATTAGATAAATAAATCAATCGGTAAAATAATCCTTTAACACAACAGACGAATAGACACATTGGAAAGAGGATAATCTTGAAACGAGCAGATATGAACAAAAAGCAATATATAAGTTTATTAATAAATAAATAGATTAAAAAAAATCGTTGTCACTAAATCAATCAATTAAAAGTAAACAAACCATGCTAAACCAGCCCAAAACTAAATGGAAACAGTTTTTTAATCAGAGTAACTGAACATTACGATACTGGACTGATATTCTTAAACACACACACACACACACACACACACACACACACACACACACACACACACACACACACACACACACACACACACACACACACACACACACACTCACACGCGCGCGCGCACACACACACACACACGCGCGCGGACGTGCGGTAATTGAATATCATGCTCTAAAGTTGTGCATCTTGGGAGAGACATGTACATCTCTCTCTCTTTCTCTTTCTCTCTCTGAACAATATATTACAGATTACTGATCTTGGCCAGCCAAGATTTTTTTAGTATATATTATGTAGGAAATCAGAACGCTTGGAAAGACAATCATGACATCACCAGCTGGACTATTCTATTCATGATCACAATCACAAATGAAATATATATATATACGAGAGAGAGAGAGAGAGAGAGAGAGAGAGAGAGAGAGAGAGAGAGAGAGAGAGAGAGAGAGAGAGAGAGAGAGAGAGAGAGAGAGAGAGAGAGACACACACACACACACACACACACACACACACACACACACACACACACACACACACACACACACACACACACACACACACACACACGTGCACGCTCGGAAGAGAAAGACAAAAACAGAGAGAGAGACACACAGAGAAACACACAGACAGACAGACAGACAGACAGAAAACTTAGAGAAAGAGATAGTACATAAAAGACGACAAACAGAGACAGTACGAAACAGATGACAAAGAGATAAAATTTAAAAGCAAAAGAAGCAAATTCATATATCATTACTGTAACATCTCTAATACGGCTGTGCCCACCTTCATATGCTCTTGCCAAGTTCTTCACCGAGTGAACAGAAGTAAAATTCTATAATATAGAATATTATTCAGTCATGATTGTCATCAACCTTCTATACTAAAATCGCTTAGGACGCGATTCGATGATACTGACTGTGTGTTGTGATAAAATGAGTATTGACATCACCTCACAGGATTTCACTGGAAATTCGGCGGCACAAAATTCTGATCCTGTGACTTTGTTCAGAACAATCGTTTGTGCTCTCTCTAGAAGAATTAAAGCGAAGTTTAAAAAAGGAAAGAAAGAAAGAAAGAAAACACACTTGTGACAGAAAGTGTCTTCAGAAGGCAGTCTACTGGTAAAAAGTCACAGAGTGAGATAGATGGCAAGGCAGAGCTGCACTTACATAATATCAGTTGTGAAAGACTCTTGTCATGCACCTTTCCTTCCGCTTTTCGGGGTGCGACTGTTCCACAAACGGTACGATTGTTTTCTCGTATGTCGTTTAGGTTTCGTCTCTCAAAAGACTCCATTAAAACACACGCACACGCGCGCACGCACGCACACACACACACACACACACACACACACACACACACACACACACACACACACACACACACACACACACACACACACACACATACACGCACGCACGCACGCACGCACGCACGCACAAATACACACTTAAGGTCAGCACTTTGCATCCAACAACAGACTGTACAGTGTATCAGTTTGGAAAGACTGAGAGCGACTGAACGAAGTTTGTAATGGATGCATCTTTCATCGCTCGTTCAGCGGATGGGGCTAGCATACAAATAAGTACTGATGTAACAAGTACACCTTTCATTCATCCAGCGACTGGCTGGCGACTGGGACTGGCAGAAGTACTGATGTAGTAAGTACATCTTACATCGTTCGTCCAGCGGCTGGGACTGGCAGAAGTACTGGTGTAGTTAAGTACATCTTTCGTCGTTCGTCCAGCAGCTGGGACTAGCATACAAAGAAGTACAGATGTAATAAGAACACCTTTCATTCGTCCAGCGACTGGGACTGGCAGAAGTACGGATATAGTAAGTACACCTTTCATCGTTCGTCCAGCAGCTGGGACTGGCATACAAAGAAGTACAGATGTAATAGGTACACCTTTCATCGTTCGTCCAGCGGCTGGGACTGGCATGCAAAGAAGCACTGACGTAATAAGTACACTTTTCATTCGTTCGTCCAGCGGCTGGGACTGGCATGCAAAGAAGCACTGACGTAATAAGTACACTTTTCATTCGTTCGTCCAGCTACTGGAACTGGCATACAAAGGAGTTCCTTGTGTAACAAGTACAGCTTTAATCGTTCGTGCAGCGATCGAGACGTAGCCTGAAGGAGCAACGATTCAGCAGAAGCTGCGCGTGTGCTTTGGAGACTGCACAAGACAGTCCAGTTGATCCCATCCACTGGACTGCAGGTGTAAAGCGAACGAAAAGAAGCCGGTTCGTCTATACACCTGACGTGTCTCTCTCCCCCCCCCCCCCACCCCCCGAGTTTGGGAATGTGAGAATTTGTTGTTGTTGTTAGATGGTGGTTTGAGCCCAGTCACACACACAGGGTTATATTAGGGCTAATGGACGTGAGAGAAAAAATGCTGTGCTTTCTCCACGAGGACCAATCATGGGACCAAGCCGAAGAAAGCTGCACTCGGCTGTCGATCTCAGCGTTTTCTCCCACACCTGACGTTGTCCCTCTCCATGGACAGACTCTGGAGTTGGAGACGAAAGCGAAAAAGCTGCGCGTGGTGTCAACATCAGCATTGTCCCACACACCTGACGTTGTCCTTTTCCTTCGAGAGATTCTGGAGCTGGTGCAGCAGGATCGAAATCAGCTGCGTCCAGCTGTCGGTTTCACCGCTTGTCCGCACACCTGACGTCTTTTTTTCATGGACAGATTTGAAGCTGGGGACGACAGTGAACTACGACAACTGCTCGCGGCTGTTTGCTTCACCGCTCGTCCACACATTTGACGTAGTCCTTTTCCCTGAAGAGATTTTACAACTGTGGACAAGAGCGAAGACAGTGGTGTGCGGCTGTCTCTTTCACCGCTCGTCCATACACCTGACGTTGTCCTTTTCGACGGAGAGATTTTATAGCTGGAGACGAGAACGAAATTACGACAGCTGTGCGGGGCTGTCCGTTTCACCGTTCTTACACAATATGACGTTGTCCTTTCGATTCGATGATGCTTCATGTCCACAGAAACCGTATAGTTTATTAGGTACGGGGGTTGGGAAAGAGATCCCAGGTCCATCTCCCTGTTCATACAGCTCCTGAGCTCTGACGTTGTCCTTTTCCATGGAGAGATATGGTAGCTGGGGACTGATTAGAACTAAGACACTGGCGCGCGGCTGTCTCTTTGATCGCTCGTCCACACACCTGACGTTGTCCTATTCCACGGAGAGATTCTGGAGCTGGGGACGAGATCGAACTACGACAGCTGCGCGCGGCTGTCGATCTCACTGCTTGTCCACACACCTGACGTTGTCCTTGTCCACGGAGAGATTCTGGAGCTGGGGACGAGAGCGAACTACGACAGCTGCGCGCGGCTCTGTCTCACCGCTCATCCACACACCTGACGTAGTGCGGCTTCTCCGAGCCGTAGATAGCCTTGCCCAGGCGGTGTGCTCCGTCCTGCACGCGGTACACCGTCATGCCCACGATCTGGATGAAGAAGGAGAAGGCGTACAGCACGCCGCTCATGATCCCGTAAGCGCTGATCTGGGACCCGGACCGGAAAGACCACAGGTAGAAGAAAGAGAGGGCGACGACCCAGAGGAGGTTGAAGATCATGACGATGACGACGACCTTGTTGCGGAGGACGCGGAGCCCGTTGGCCAGGTCCGCCACGTTGAGGCCCAGGTTGATGTCCTTGCCGATCACCCTTGCCGCCAGGTGGCGCCAGAACTGCTCCTCCTCCGCCGACAGCGCCTTGATTTGCTCTGACACCGCGTCTGGGTCCTCGGCCAGGTTCTCTGTAATCACAGGCAACAAGTGGTGGTGGTGATTGTATTGTAATCACAGGGACAGGGTTTGGTGGTGATGGTGATGGTGATTGTATTGTAACCACAGGGACAGGGTTTGGTGGTGGTGGTGATTGCATTGTAACCACAGGGACAGGGTTTGGTGGTGGTGGTGATTGCATTGTAACCACAGGGACAGAGTTTGGTGGTGATGGTGATTGTATTGTAACCACAGGGACAGGGTTTGGTGGTGGTGGTGATTGCATTGTAACCAGAGGGACAAGGTTTGGTGGTGATGGTGGTGATTGCATTGTAACCAGAGGGACAAGGTTTGGTGGTGATGGTGGTGATTGTATTGTAATCACTGGCAACAGGGTTTGGTGGTGGTGGTAGTGGTTGTGGTGATTGTATTGCAATTACAGGCAACGGGGTTTGGTGACTGTTGTTGTGGTGAGTGTATTGCAATCATAAGTTATAGGGTCTGGCGGTAGTGGTTGGGCTGATTGTATTGCAATCACAGGCAGAAGGGTTTGGTTGTTGTTGTTGTTGCTGCTGCTACTGTTGTTGCTGTGATCATATTGCAGTCACAGGCAACAGGGTTTGCTGGTGGTGGTGGTGGTGATTGTATACAATACAGGCAACACATACACACACACGCGCCCGCGCACACACGCAGGCGCACGCACAGCAAAGCACCACGATAGCCAGAATCAACTCTAGTTCAGTAGTCAGACACTGTTTCAAAAATACGGCTTCAACGTTGGGCTTAAAGATGAAAATAACTGACTGCGTCTGACAGAGAAGTAGAGGAATTCCGGGCCTTAGAGGCGGAGTAAGAGAAAGCTTTTCTTTTTCTTTTTATTCTTAAATGTACTACATGGACCATCCTGGTTTTATGTCATGCATTTGTGCAGTTGTGCACACACTTACCACAGCTTCCAGGACTGGGTGTCTTCGTGCCTTTCTTCTTTTTCTTTCGCCGTATTCTCGGGAAGCAGATCAGCTTGGGCACCTTGGCTTTTTGCTGTGGTTAACAGGTAAAACAACATTGTAGTGGTTGTACAGTTTGATTTTTTTTCTTCTCAAAAATCAGAAACAGAACGAGGCCCAGACCGGTCGTGCATAATCAACACACAAGGGAGTTAATCAGCGCTCGAAAGACGTCACACAAACACAACAACAAAGACCCGAGTCGCCTACGGTAACTCTCACCTGGCGTGAGTGAAATGTAGGATATATATGCCATTGGGGGCATTCTTTTTTGAGGATGTACCTCTGGTGGAGTTTATATACATTGTATTTACACGCGTGCCAGGTGAGAGTTACCGTAGGCGACTCAGGTCTTTATGTTTGTGGTTATGTGTCATCTTTCGAGCACTAATTAACTCCCTTGCGTGTTGGTTCTGAATTTTGTTCAGTCTAAAAGAGATGCGTCTCTTACTCTCAGGTTATGGCGTAAACAGTTCAGCTGTATAAGTTATATTCCAAACATACAAGTCGATGTAATGATCATCAAGTTTTCTCTGCACCCTACGCATTCACCACTTTACCCGCACAATATCCGCCGGTTTCATTTCTTCCAGTCATACCTTTGTGCGTTTCCTAGCCTCATTTATTTCCATCAACGTTTCCTTATCATTCTACTATTATGTTCCCAATGCTATTTGGACAGCAGCAGAAGCAAGGTAAGTAATTGGTTTTTAACGCCTGGTCAACCAAGTACGTCACATCCAGGCGAAAAGAAGAAGAAAAAAGCAAGAAGAAGAAGAAGAAGCAACAGGAAGAAGATGGAAGAAAAAGAAAGAAACTACAAGAAGAAGAAGAAGAAGAAGAAGAAGAAGAAGAAGAAGAAGAAGAAGAAAGCAAGAAGAAGAAGAAGAAGAAAGCAACAGGAAGAAGATGGAAGAAAAGGAAGAAGAAAGCAACAGGAAGAAGCTGGAAGAAGATGAAAATAACAGGAAGAAGATGAAAGTAACAGGAAGAAGAAGAAGAAAGCAACAGGACGAATATGGAAGTAACAGGAAGAAGAAGAAGAAGAAGAAAGCAACAACAAGAAGAAGAAAGCCACAGGTAGAAGACGAAAGTAACAGGAAGAAGAAGAAGAAAAGAAAGAGAAGAAGAAAAGAAAGAGAAGAAGAAAAGAAAGAGAAGAAGAAAAGAAAGAGAGAGATAAAAAAAAAAAAAAAAAAACTGCAGGAAGAAGATGGAAGAAGAAGAAAGCAAGAAGAAGAAGAAGAAGTGACAACTGAGTCCACCACGACTCACGTTATCTCTGGTCCCCCACGACTGGTCCACGATGTTGCAGAGCGCGTACAGCGGCAGCAGCATGTACATGGCGGGGAAGTAGAAGAGGTAGATGACGCCGTACACCAGGATGTAGCACTCCTTCGGGTGGATCAAGGCCGCGTAGATCAGCGACCCTGTCAGCGCCAGCAGCAGGTAGTGCTCGATCAGGGACAGGCCGCCATCCTCCATCGCTGGGAAGAGAACAGAGAGAGAAACCGATGAGCGGGACTGTCCTGGAGACGGGAGATTCTCACCTCGTCCACATGCGTAGTTACGCTTATTTTGTGGTGGACGAACTGCTGGAACCGGTGTGTGACACTGTAGGGAGGTGAACCTTAGAGCAAGGCGTAACATTCTATAGGGTGGATGTAGAGCAGCGTGGTAGACTGAGGGGTTGACGTGGATCAGGGCAGACGTAACAGTGTATGGAGCGGACCTAGACCAGGATGTAACACTGTTTGGGATGGAGCTAGACCAGGACGAAGATCAGGGCCGACGTAACCCCAGGATGTAACATTGTTTGGGGCTGACCTAGTTCAGGATGTAACACTTTTTGGGGGGTGGATGCAGACCAGGGCACACGTAATAGTGCATGGGGTGAAACTAGACCAGGATGTAACACTCTTTGGGTCGGATCTAGACCAGGGCTGACGTATCAGCATATGGGATGAAACTAGACCAGGATGCAACACTCTTTGGGACGGACCTAGATCAGGATGTAAGTCTCCGTGGGGACAGAGATAGACAGACACACAGACAGAGACAGAGAGAGACAGACTGAGACAGAGACATAGAGAGAGACAGACAGAGACAGAGAGAGGAGGGGGGAGACTGGAGGGGGGGGGGGGGGTACAATGTTAAACCGACAACAGGCGAGAGGAAGAGAAGAACGTACTTCACTGTAAACGGCTGGTATGAGAAGAAGAAAAGGTTAGCCTGCTCTAGGACCCAAAACTCCACTCACACTTAATCATGTCGCTGAGGACATAGACGCCGGCAGCGATGACCACGGCGGCCATACTGAGTCCCAGGACGACGATGGAGATCTTGGTGACTCGGACTTGAACCTGAGGTGACAGGACGCAGCACATTATGCCGTAGAGCACGAACACCATGGCCATCACCGGCGTGGTGATGTGGTAAGGCGCTCCTGTCAGCAGCTCCACACCAACCTGGAACATTGGGGAGCGATTTATAACACTGTTAGACAGGACACGTTAAAATGCCTGTACCGTTAACAGCTCCACACCAACCTGAAACATTGGGGAGCGATTTATAACACTGTCACACAAGAACAGGACAAGTTAAGATGCCTGTACTGTTAGCAGCTCCACACCAACCTGAAACATTGGGGAGCGATTTATAACACTGTCACACAAGAACAGGACAAGTTAAGATGCCTGTACTGTTAGCAGCTCCACACGAACCTGAAACATTGGGAACCGATTTATAGCACTGTTAGACAGGACACGTTAAGATGCCTGTACCATTAGCAGCTCCACACCAACCTGAAACATTGGGGCGCGATTTATAACACTGTCACACAAGAACAGGACATGTGAAGATGTCTATACTGTTAGCACCAACCTGAAACATTTGGGGGCGATTTATGACACTGTTAGACAGGACATGTTAAGATGCCTGTACCGTTAGCAGCTCCACAACAACCTGAAATATTTGGGGGCGATTCATAACACTGTTAGACAGGGCATTTCAAAGCGCCTCTACTATTAGCAAATGCACACCAGCCGAAACCACCGGAACGATCCATAACATATTAAAGGGGACCCCAGAGAAAGGCAAGCTGGACTGAAAACGAAGAAAATGTGCAAGTATTTCCATTTGCAGGTTCGATCAATGTTCATGCAACCAAAGTTATTTGTTTTTGTTTTTGGCTGTGAATTTGAGCTCCTCAAGGCACAGCCATGTTGGATCGCTCTTTACCACAGAAGAGCAGAAAAGGGTTGGCTCGTGACGTAACAGACACTTGTACAGAACATGCCGGCCTCATTCATGACGTCAGAGACGCAGGCTGCTACACACGAAGCAGCAGCGCTCACGGCCCTGTTTCGCGACTTCTAAGCGTCGATTTGTTGATGCTGACAAACTAGGCAATAACATAACTGAAAAATCACCAGGAGTCTTTTTTTTTTTTTTTTTTTTTTTTTTTTTTTTTAAATGCCTTTCGCTTGTGTTCCCTTTGAAGGCGCAGGGTGGTAAGGGTGGTAGCAGTGTCTCGCTCCATCCTGCAACACTCAGACGATTCAAATAAACGTTATATCCTACGGTTCTGTCAGCTTCACCCCCACCCTTTTCCCCCGCCCCCCGTCTTCTTCAGATTTACAGTAGCAGAATGAATTATTACTCTTTCACTTTGATTCGATGGTTTATGTTTTCACTTTTGCCCGGATATGACGATCAAGGCTGACCAGGCGCATTCAGTACCTTCATTATTTTGACGTTTTGTGTTTTGACCTTTGCCCCACGGTTGGCCGGGACACTCACTGCACGTTAAGACTCGGTCTGCGCCTTCTCCCTTACTATCACCCGCTGTCACCATCACTGCTGACACTCACCGTCAGCATGACGACAGTGGTGCCCGGCGAGAAGATGACGATGATGAAGAGCTGCACCAGGTACAGCGCGTACATGAAGGAGAAGCAGCCGTTGCTGCGCATCAGTCGCGGCAGGTTGCGGAAGACGAGGAAGGAGTTGGCGAAGTCGGACAGGATCCAGCGGCGTCTTTGTTTGATGAACTCGCCCACGTTGTCCGGGCAGTACGTGCTGTTCACCGCGTTCGTCGAGTAGCGCAGCTTCCAGCCCCTCAGCATCATCAGCGTGCACATCCACCGGTCTTCACCTGTTGGTGGACAGACAGATGGTTACATCAGCGTACACATCCACCTGTCATCGCCTGTTGATGGACAGACAGACACGGTTACATCATCGTGCACATCCACCGGTCTTCGCCTGTTGGTGGACAGACAGACGGTTACATCAGCGTGCACATCCACCGGTTTTCGCCTGTTGGTGGACAGACAGACACGGTTACATCAGCGTGCACATCCACCGGTCTTCGCCTGTTGGTGGACAGACAGACGGTTACATCTACGTGCACTTCCACCGGTCTTCGCCTGTTGGTGGACAGACAGACGGTTACATCTACGTGCACTTCCACCGGTCTTCGCCTGTTGGTGGACAGACAGACGGTTACATCAGCGTGCACATCCACCGGTCTTCGCCTGTTGGTGGACACAGACAGACACGGTTACATCAGCATGCACACCCACCCGTCCTCGCCTATTGGTGGACAGACAGACGGTTACATCAGCGTGCACATCCACCGGTCTTCGCCTGTTGGTGGACAGACAGACGGTTACATCAGCGTGCACATCCACCAGTCTTCACCTGTTGGTGGACAGACACGGTTACATCAGCATGCACACCCACCTGTCCTCGCCTGTTGGTGGACAATCAGCATGCACACCCACCTGTCCTCGCCTGTTGGTGGACAGTGACAGATAGACGGTTACATCTGCGTGCACATCCACCGGTCCTCGCCTGTTGGTGGACACAGACACGGTTACATTAGCGTGCACACCCACCGGTCCTCGCCTGGGTAATATATGACATCACCGCCGCTAACCTGTGTCTCTAATGAAGACGTCAACAGCCCGTGTGGGGATCTAGTTCCGGGTAGAATATGATATCACAGCGCTATATAAAAATGCGATCGTCATCATCACTGTATCTTTGGTGAAGACGTCACCAGCCTGTGCGGGGATCGAGTTCCGGGTAGAATATGACATAACTGGCGCTCACTTGTGTCTTTAGTGAAGACGTCACCAGCGTGAGTGGGGATCGAGTTCCGGGTAGAATGTAACATCACTGGCGCTCACTTGTGCCTTTAGTGAAGACGTCACCAGCGTTTGTGGGGATCGAGTTCCGGGTAGAATATGACATCACTGGCGCTCACCTGTGTCTTTAGTGAAGACGTCACCAGCGTGTGTGGGAATCAAGTTCCAGGTAGAACATAACATCACTGCCGCTCACCTGTGTCTTTAGTGAAGACGTCACCAGCGTGTGTGGGAATCGAGTTCCGGGTAGAACATGACATCACAGCCGCTCACCTGTGTCTTTAGTGAAGACGTCACCAGCCCTAGTGGTGGGCTCTGAGTAAAGGCTGACGACGTCATCAATGGCCTCGGCCCGGTAGAGACTGAAGCAGCCTGGACAGCACATCACTGAACCGATCACGTTTTGGGCGCTCTTGATCATCCAGAAATCTGACAGACACACAGTCAGTCAATGTCCAGAAATCTGACAGACACACAGTCAGTCAGTCAGTCAGATCTATGTTTTATTTTATGTTTGTTCACAGCAAGGTGATATTAGGCCCGCTCATCCCCCCTCCCCCCCTACCCTCCCCCCCCCTCCCTAAATTCATATATAAGACAAAACAAAACAACAACTTACCCACAGGACTATGAACAATCAAGGCCGCGTTAATGTCCATGCTCGTTATAACATCAGTATTATACAAAATATCTTTAGGAACACACAGAACGCCCGACACGTTCACACAAAGTGCAACCAAACAGCAGGACCAATTTCAAACGTAACGATACGTCAGGTTAACGCATTGCGGAGCTCCTCACGGTTTTGGTCAGTCTGGAACGTGTGGCCAGGATCCTAGAAAGATCAGCTAAATTATCAATCTAAAAGAAGAGCCTGACATTGCCAGAGACTAATTTTCTGAGTACAGGAACCTCAACTTCCTGTTCGTACGGACGGCTGAATTAATAAAATCCGTATTTTCTACGAAGGGGTGTTTTAAAGAATAAACGCTCTTACTCTTGTCGTCCAAAATGTGAGAACATACTCAAGGCCTTATCGCATTATTATCATGGTGTCTTCTACTTCTCGTCATTCCTCTTCTTCAATGCACACAGTCTTTTCACTTAAATTAATTTTCTTCTAAAAGGCACAGCCTTACCTTTGCCATTCAATCTTAGAGGCACGCGGGTTTAATTCCACCATTCCTTCTAAAAGGCACATGGTCTCAGATTGATAATCCCGCCCAAAAGACACGGGGTCTAACCTTTAGCGTACTCAAAGATCTGGTACCAGACGATGGGGTTGATCTTCTTGCCCATTGGGTGCGTTCTTCCGCATGCGGCTCCCAGACGCAGGTCCTCATTGCAGACGTTGACGAGGTCGAGGACGGATGTATCGTTGAAGAGCATGTCGGCGTCAGTAGCCAGGATGTACGTGTTCTTGTCGTAGGTTCCAGGGGCCTGCTGATCAGCCAAGTCTTTTAAGCGCTGTGAATTTGAGTGTCAGCGAAAAAGGTTCCCTTTTTGGAAGGTAATCGATCGCACGAAAAGCATCCGGGAACCATCGTACCCTATTACGTGGGGGCCAGATATCGTCAAGGATTCAACGTTACTATCATTTTTTTGTCAATTAAATTTCCAGTAAGCGCCATACTCAAAGTTAAAGGTTAGATAGTGAACGTGTTCTTTGACTAAGGAAATGAAGTGTGATAACAAATTAACGCTAAACTCAATCGCGCCTGCACGCATATACACGAAAGGATCTACCGCCCCAAGAAACAACCAACCCCCCCCCCCCCCCCCCCCCCCCCGCCAAATGGAAACAACGCTCCATTAGCCTATTATTACATTCAAAACTTTGGGATGACAATGCATGGACAAGAATATCGATGTCCTTGCGCCCCCCCCCCCCCCAAACACACACACACACACACACACACACACACACACACACCAAATAAAATATAGACTAATTAATTAAATCCCAGTCATACACCTACACCCCTTTTTACCTGCGGCACCTCCAGCTGTATAGACGTGTAGTCCGGCTCATCCTCCGCCAGACCGTCCGAGATGGAGAACACCACGGGCTCAGCCAGACCGTCAGCAGGGCCGGAGCTGGACACGGGCTGAAAGGAGTCGAGGGCGGGTAGGCTGACAGGCGACGCTCCCAGAAACTTGCTCATGAACTCGGGCAGCCATCTGGGCGGCGTCTCCTCGCCGTCGTCAGGCACGTAGGCTGGGTTGAGCTTGCCCTGCAGGAAGTGGGTGGTCAGGAGGCTGCCGTAGCCACTCGACGGCTTCATGGTGGAGTGTGGGGACAGGTTGGCGTTGTGGCCGTGCCCGTGGCCCTGCCCGTGCTCGTCGGCAGGCTTGAGGGCCTGGTCCTTGTGGCTGGAGGAGTCCGAGGTGGTGGACATCTCGTCGCCGACGTCGATGCCTTGGTCCGAGCTCTGCTCCGAGATGTCCTTGCAGCTGTCCACGATGGAGTTGCGGTCGGGGATGTCCAGCGTCGCCTTGTCGCCGTCGTTCTTTTCTTCAGCCCCTTGAGCAGAGAGCGGATCTGCACCAGGATCTCGCTGTTCTTCTCCTCCATCTCCCCGCAGTCCTTGCCGTGCATGTTGAGGCGGATGGAGTCTGCGTGGAGGGACGGTGGCTGCCTGGATGTCACTTTGACCCTGTGGTCCAGAATGTACTTCATGTACATGACCTGGCTCCAGCGTTTCTTGGCCTTCACCAAGGAGGGGTCCTTGAGGTGGAGGAAGAGGGGCATTCCTCCAGGCAGCACGCACGTGATCTGGATCCCGCACGGCGTCTTGTGGATCACGCTCTCGGCGCGTGCCACGGAGAAGCAGGTCTCCACGAGGGACATCAGCTGCAGGGCGAACTCCTTCATCGTGAACCCGTCCGCTCCGTTGTCCAGGAAGATGTGCGACTCCAAGTACACGTTGGCGTTCTTCAGCTTCTGAGACCTGGACACCTTGGACAGACTCCTCAGCAGCTGCTCCATCTCGTAGTCCGCCTCCCGGTACATGGTGGTGCAAATGAACACCCGACTCTGTTTCCCTCCCACCCGCAAATACTCGCCGAACATGATGGAGAAAGGGTTGTAGTTGAGGAAGAGGTTCTGATCGAAGCACACGCTGTTGTAGCTAATACTGAAGAAGCTCTCGATCTCGGGCCGGAACAGAACGTCAGGAGGCTCGAAGTAGCTCTTGCGAAGCGTCATGAACGGGATGACCCACAAGAACACGGAAACGACGAGGACGGCGACGTGAGAGTTCCCCAGCGAGCACGTGGGCAACCCGAGGTTTTCCACCTCCACCACGTCGGCGCAGTGGACGACGAACAAGGCGGACGCGACGACGGTGGAGACGACGGTGGGGACGAGCATGGAGGAGCGCGTGGCGGTGTAATAGGCCCCTAGGCGAGTCAGCAGGCACGCCGCAATGTTGGCGACGCAGTGCACGACCAGCCCCAGCAGCAGGTGCCGGCTGAGGTGAAGCTCCTGCAATCCGCTCCACAGAAAGGCAGGGGCGTGGCTCAGCAAGGTGCCCTGCTGCCCCATGGTGGCCGTGAGGACGGAGAAGCCGACCAGCGAGCCGACCTTCACCACGCCGAGCAGCAGAGTCACGTTCTGCCTCGTGGTCAACGACGACGTGTCGGCGCACAGCACGTGCTGGCGGACGGGCTGGCACCAGACGACGGACAGCGCCAGGAATGACGCCACCAGCGACACGGACTCGGCCGCGTCGGCGAGGTTCAGGACGACGAGGAGGGCGGCGAGGACGACGAAGACGCAGAGCCCGAAGGCGGAGGCCACGCAGTTGAGGATGCGGCGTTCCACAGTCTCGTCCTCCTGCTTGTTGGGGTCGAGTGAGAGCGACTGCAGGCGTTTCTGGGAACATTAGAGTGGAACGTGACAATCTTGGCTAAATCGAGAGAGAAGTGAGAGAGAGAGAGAGAGAGAGAGAGAGAGAGAGAGAGAGAAGAGAGAGAGAGAGAGAGAGAGAGAGAGAGAGAGAGAGAGAGAGAGAGAGAGAGAGAGAGAGAGAGAGAGAAACAGAGAGAGAGAGAAACAGAGAGAGAGAGAGACAGAGACAGAGACAGAGACAGAGACAGAGACAGAGACAGAGACAGAGAGACAGAGAGAGAGAGACACACACACACACACAGAAAGAGAGAGAGAGACAGACAGACAAGGAGACAGAAACAGTGACAAAGACAGACAGAGACAGAAAGAGAGAGAGACTGAAACATAGAAATGGACAGACAGAAAGATACGCAGAGAGAGGGAGGGGGAGTGAGTAACAAAAAAAACGAAAAACAAAAAAAGAGAGGCAGAGAGAATCCATCCAGTTCAATTATTTACGTATTTATCAACTGCCTGATATTTGAACAAGATAAGAAGCATATTTTCTAACAACTACTTTGAGAAAATGAAACAGTGTTGAACAAGTTTCAAATGAATCGTTTAAAAAAGAAAAAAGAAGAAGAAAAAAAGGCGGTATGTATCGCGAGAGGTGCCTACCTTGCTGGGTTTCCATTGGTCCAGCAATATTTGCAGCAATAGCAGCACGTGCATCAGAGGCAGTACTGCGTACACAGGAAGTGACGACGCTACTTCTAGCGTAAAGAACGTCATCGCTGCCGACTCCAAGATGGCGGTAAAGATACCCTGCAACAGAAATGCTATTTTGCTAGAACCTGCAATCTGCAGTGACACACAACCGTCACACAGAAAGATGAAGATAGAAACAAAAATTAATCAAGTAAGAGAAACTTTTTTTTCC
>OY757542.1:5745392-5753687 GCA_963584105.1 Alviniconcha strummeri
AGGGACGGACTCTGGCTCACTGGGCACGCCTCAGGCTGTCAGTGGGTGGGACAGGCCTTGGTCCGGCGGTGCGGTACACACAATCCGAGGGTGGGACAGGCCTTGGTCCGGCGGTGCGGTACACACAGTCAGAGAGTGGGACAGGCCTTGGTCCGGCAGTACACGCAGTCTGAGGGTGGGGCAGGTCTTGGTCCGGCGGTACACACAGTGGTGGGACAGGACTTGGTCCGGCTGTAACAGTCAGGGGGTGGGACAGGCCTTGGTCCGGCGGTACACACAGTCAGCGGATGGGCCAGGCCTTGGTCTGGCGGTATACACAGTCAGAGGGTGGGGCAGGCCTTGGTCCGGAGGTACACACAATCAGAGGGTGGGACAGGCTTTGGTCCAGCGGTACACACAGACAGGGGGTGGGACAGGCCTTGGTGCGGCGGTAGACAGGCTGTTCCAGTCCCTGGCGGTCCTGGGGGAGGGAGCTGTGGTTTATGTAGTCTTTTCTGTGGGTGATTCGCTCG
The DNA here is from genome assembly GCA_963584105.1 of Alviniconcha strummeri. NCBI lineage: Eukaryota > Metazoa > Mollusca > Gastropoda > Provannidae > Alviniconcha > Alviniconcha strummeri. The sequence continues at coordinate 5,745,905 of OY757542.1, forward strand.
AAGCGTGTCCTCTTCTGGCTCTAGTGTGTGGTTGCTGGATGATACTTTCGCTGTGCCAGTAGCGGTCTTTCTGTAGCTTAATGATCCTTGCTCAGTGATATAACGCCACACATTTACTGACCTCACAATTACTGATCTCACGCCTCACACTTACTGGACTCACCACTCACGCTCAGTGTTATAACCCCACAAACTTACTGATCTCACACCTCACAGTTACTGATCTCACGCCTCATACTTACTGGTCTAACACCACACACTTACTGATCTCACACCACACACGTACTAGTCTGACACCACATGCTTGTGATCAGTAAGTGTGAGGCATGAGATCTCAAACAAAAGACAGATATTACATTAACACAAGGCAAATAAGAGTCACCGTGCTTGCATTCTACCACAAACCTCTCCACTAACTACAAGCAGCAAGCTAGGCAGACCAAATTCCGTTAATAGTTTGTTTGTTTTAAGTAAAATAATAATCTGTCTGTTGCTCGAAAGCGGCGTTTTCATTGGAAATTTGCGCATGTTTTATGTTGCCTAATACGAATATATATATAAAATTAAAAAGGAGGAAACTTAGGGGGTGTCTAATATCACCTTGCTGTGAACAGACATAAAATAAAACATTGACTGATTGATTGATCAAAATAAGCGTCATTTTTAACCCTTTCGTCCGTTTGGATCTAGTTTCAGAACGCCGACAGTCCTCTCTGTTTGAGCTTTTACTGACCATTGGTTGAGAGGAGCGGTTTGCTTGAGTTCCCACAGATACAGCAGGCTGGACTTGGAGGCTGTCATCAGCACCGCACCCAGTGTGGCCAGCACACACCCCGCAACTATCTGTAACACACACACACACACAGAGCAAACGCGTTTTCTTACCGTGAAGCATGTCAATGGACTGCACACACATTCACAAAAATCAGTGAAGCATAAATGTAATGTAAAAGAGTATTTGTAAACCCAGTGTGGCCAGCACACAACTCGCCACTATCTGTAACACACACACACCAAACGCTTTTTCTTACCGTCAAGCATGTCGATGGACAGTACACACATGCACAAAAATCAGTGACGCATAAATGTAATGTAAAAGAGTATTTGTAAACCCAGTGTGGCCAGCACACAACTCGCCACTATCTCCAACACACACACAGCAAACGCTTTTTCTCACTGGGAACCATGTCAACGGACAGCACACACGTGCACAAAGGTGAAGCATCAGTGTAATGTAAAAGAGTATTTGTAAAGCGCTTATACCTAACGTGAGCCCACAGTTCACAATACAGAAACAATAAGGCCAACAAAATATACACACAGCCTAGAGCACAATGAACCTACTAATTACATAAACACATGACAACACTTCATTCAACATCTTGATCATCACTTCCAACACACACACACACACACACACACACACACACACACACACACACACACACACACACACACACACACACACACACACACACACACACACACACAAACGCACATACACATGCGCACATACACACACACACACGCACACACACATACACACACGCACACACACACGAGGGCGCGGGGCGCGCGCGCACGCACACACACACACACACACACACACACACACACACACACACACACACACACACACACACACACACACACACACACACACACACACACACACACACACACACACACACGCGCGCGCACGCACGCACACACCCCCACCCCGCAGCAGTAACAACAACCGGAAAATTAGCCAGGTTTTCATGCAGTTAGTTAGTAACTGGATTCTAACGTCCTGCCAGCCACACAGGGTCATCCCAGGACGAACAAGGTTAGGACGATAGCTAGGTCTGCTTGCTTCGTTGGCGATACACAGGGTCATCCCAGGACGAAAAAGGTTAGGACGATAGCTAGGTCTGCTTGCTTCGTTGGCGATACACAGGGTCATCCCAGGACGAACAAGGTTAGGACGATAGCTAGGCCTGCTTGCTTCGTTGGCGATACACAGGGTCATCCCAGGACGAACAAGGTTAGGACGATAGCTAGGTCTGCTTGCTTCGTTGGCGATACACAGGGCCGTTTATCTTTCTTATCCAGTGCCCTGCTGCGGAACGGAGTACAGGAAGCTTTCTTACCTCCAGCCTAGATGGTATCTACGTGCTCGGGAATGCCCGTATGCGCTCCACACCCGCCTGTCAGAACTGAGTTTGCCCAATTGTTGCCTTTTGAAGCTGTGTTAGTGAAGTGTGGTTGGGACTGGAATGAATGGGGTGTGTTTTGCACAAATGATATTGGTGCACCATTTTGGAGGTGGCGTTTCGAGAGGCAATTTCATTGTGCGTTGTTGTGGTTGTTGTTTTTGGTTCCCCCGAGGAATCAGTGTGAACAGGGTTTTAGCTCAAGGCTCATTTAAATATATATATATTTTGTTTACATTTTGTTTGTTTAAGAATAGTTATTTGTTGTTTGTATAACTATTTGCCTTCTCTTTTTCTATCGCCGAGAGCATGTGCTTTTTTTCTTTGCTTTTTTTAAAATTCCTCGCGCTCTATGAAACGACATTACTTTACAAAACATAGGGTCTCTTTGAGTTTTGTCATAAATTTCACTCTGTTTTTCTCCGTTAGTCAAATCGTATCAAAACTCCAGCTTAAACAGTGATCCACATGCTCTCAAAGACAGAAGTGTCCACAGGACCGTTTCGTTTGTTGTTGTTTTTTCAATTTTTATTTCCATCTATTTCTCTTTGTTTCTATTAGCGCAAATACCTTTCAAAGGTATGAGTATGAGACGTGAAAAAAGAAAGAAAGAGGAAAAGATAGAGAGAAGGGGGAAGAAAAAGATTTAAAAAAGGGGGGGGGGGGTAGGGAAGGGGTAGGGGGAAAAAAGGGTGCGGCTGAGTTTGAACAACAAGACGTCGCGCGCGAGCAAAATCCTCTCAAACATTCGGCATATCCGAGTGAAACAAGAGGCCTGTAGCAGGTTTTTACCTCCGTTTTTTCTCTTTCTCTCTCCACGTCATTCGACCGTTGCCTTTGAACTGCGCACATGCCAGTTTTCTCAAGTAAACATACAATTTAAAGAATTTTTAACGCAAAGGCAACACAAAATTAAGCGACAAAAAATAAGAAGACAGAAATGAGACAGAAGGGCAGGGGTGGGTGGGATGGGGGGGTGGTATGTAAAACACAAAGGAAGAAAGGGCAGGGTGGTGGTGGTGGTGGTGGTGGTGATGCAAAATCTGTTGTTTGATGGCCACCTTCTGTCAGTGCGGGGTTTTCCAGAAAATGCAGTGAGATGGGTTGGTACCTGTCGCCTTAATCGCCTTTGAGCTTTGCGAAAGGTCAGCTGTCTGACCACTGCACTGGTCCACAGCGGTCCCCGGGTCTTCTCCGTGTGTGTGTGTGTGTGTGTGTGTGTGTGTGTGTGTGTGTGTGTGTGTGTGTGTGTGTGTGTGTGTGTGTGTGTGTGTGTGTGTGTGTGTGTGTGTGTGTGTGTGTGTGTGTGTGTGTGTGTGTGTGTGTGTGTGTGTATGTGTGTGTGTGTGTGTGTGTGTGTGTGTGTGGTGTGTGTTATTGTGTGTGTGTGTGTGTGTGTGTGTGTGTGTGTGTGTGTGTGTGTGTGTGTGTGAGAGAGAGAGTGTATGTGTGTGTGTGAGAGAGAGTGTGTGCGTGCATGCGTACGTGCGTGCGTGCGTGCGTGTGTGTGTGTGTGTGTGTGTGTGTGTGTGTGTGTGTGTGTGTGTGTGTGTGTGTGTGTGTGTGTGTGTGTGTCTGTGTGAGAGAGAGAGAGTGGGTCTGTGTATGTACGTGCATGCGTGCGTGCGTGCGTGTGTGCGTGTGCGTGTGTGTGTGTGTGTGTATGTGCCGCCGATCAGCTGCTGTATTCAAAGCGCCCTTGCACAAATGCCTTGTCTCAGGTCAGGTCGTTCCGGGGCGAACACGCACTTTGTCAGTGCGCTCATGTCGACTGGCAGCGAGACTAGCCGATATTCTGACCTATCCCGGCTTTAAAGGGAAAACCCTCGATAGCTCTGTTCTCAACAGAGGGAACTTTAAAGAAAGTCCCTCTTCAGAGGTCCATGTCATCATGATTCCAAAATTACATTCAGCTAAAACAGACTAACAAAACCATTTATGCGTCCTGAATATGGGACGGTGGGTATGACTGGATTAATAGTACTGGTTGCCACACGGTGCAGCCGAAACTGAGGGGTCAAAGCAAGCGGAAAGTCGACGTATTCAATTTTGCTACTCGAGAGTTGCCATTCTTTGTGACCTTCGGCCTTGCCTTCATTTGATTCCAAACGGCGGGCGCTCATTGGTTGGCGGATGCAGTTCATTCGTTTGGATTGGGTTAGTGAATAGAGCTTTATCAGAATTATCTATTATTATTAATATAGCATGCTGTGTTGGGAACTGATGAGCTGAGCCGTTTCAAGCGTACGGCTATGATGACACACGATCGGACTGGGATCAGTTTGGGACAGTCCTCGATCCTGAACCACACAGCAGAAACGGCTCGTGCATTAGCATAGCCGTACGACTGAAACGGCTCAGCTCATCAGCGCCTTAACTGTACCGCGGATTGGTTGCTGTGGATGCGGAAATCAAGGTCTCCTCTGCTGAACCAAGAACCATCCGAGGTTCCCTCTTCCAAAGCATGGAGTAGGCCATAACCTAATTTTGTTTTATCCAAGCGTTAGCAGTCATTCTTATTTCAGATTTGTTTTCTTCTAACTTCGCATGCTTTAACTACCGCAAGTAACTCTGCCTTTCGGGTTTTTCAGCTGCATTTGTTCCCGATTAGCTTTAAGCGTAACGTGTCACGTGAAGTAACTTTGAATCAGACACACGCTCACACTTTCGATTTGACGACTTATGTGTTTTGTCCTGACAGGACTGTTGCGATTGGCTGGGAGTTAACTACCAAGAAACACTCAGCCGATCATTGACAGCAATAGTAATTTGTGTGACGTTGTTGATTGTTGATCGCTTTTATATAGCGCTATTCTCTGCACCCGAGCAGACTCACTGCGCTCGCATCTGATTCTACATGAGTGAATAGCTTTAAGTTAGAGCGCGTTTTTTTTATTTTTATATAATTTATATATATATTATTTTTATATCCACCGAAGTGGTGTACTTACAGCGCTGGCATGGCTGGTGCCACATGAAACTGCTGCCGTCTCGGCGCGTTCTGTGTTCACCATACAACCATGCACTATGTCACGTCATGCAAAGCCACGTAGTAACCGCACTGATACTGAATTTAGGAGGAGCTGTCTGAGTGGCCTGGGGACATTGCCGGAGATGTACGGTACACTTTCATGCATGTGCGTGTGTGTGGATGAGCGGCACTGTGGATGAAACCTCCGAGTTACAGCGCAGAAATGAAAACAAAAACCGACAAATCTATATATTTCTTTATTCTGTTAAAAAAAAAAATACACACACAAAAAAACAAAACAACGTGTATTGCGAATCACATACTTAATCAAAGAAAACCTTTACATCACATTTTCTTATCCGACACGCCAAAGTATTTTGAGAATTTTGATGTTTCTTTCTCGGGAGAAAACTGTTTGAAATAAACCGAACAGTAGTATTTTCTAATATTCGTGTTTATAGCACGGCTAAGGGTTATTGGCTACAAACATACATTTCCAGTGCATTATCAACATCGTCGTCATCATCAGACATCATCTTTTTGTATACAGCCATCGTCTTTTCTCCCCAGAGAGTGGCAGCAAAGCAGCGAAGACAGAATGGGTCACTTTCCTTTTTGGGGGGTTCCACTATGCCTTTACGGTGAGCAAGGGATCACACTTTCCTTTCTTATATCTCATCATCATCGTCATCACAGTCATTACATGCCCCTCCTTCTCCTTCTTTTTCTACTACTACTACTACTACTGCTACTACTACTACTACTACTACTTCTCATGGGACGCATGTAAGCCATTATTATATTATTATTACTACTATCATTATCAAAACAGTTCTCTTCAAATTACGTCCTAATGTGGCGAGACGTTGAAGTCGAAAAACTAACTACTTTCAGACCTTTTTCAAACATACTGGGATGAACTGATCTTGTGGACTTCGATACAAATGACATTTTTGCACTGAACCCACCGTCTACCCCTCTTCCCTTACCCCCCCCCCTCCCAACCCCCTTCACCACCACCTCCACCACAACCTCCCTGCACCCACTCCCCATCCCCACCTCCTCAGTTGAGGAGAAGGTTGGACTGCTGATAGACGTGTCGCGCACGTGCACAACGACGTCATCGCCCCCGTGTGATCGCACCGTGTCTTGTTCGTTCTTTGTGGGAACGCGGTGTTAGCGAGGGATTCACACCAGCGTCCCGGCCTCTGTTCAGACTGACCTTTTCAAAAAACCGCTCACAGGCAAACGGTTCGTTTTCCCTGCTCGTGTCTAGTTTCGAGCCCGGGGATATCCCCGCGCCATTCTACCGCTTAAAGGGGCACTTTCCCGACCTCATACTCGAAGCACTGGTTTACGACATCCTTCCTTCAGCCACTGTCGTATTTAGTTACGCCATAGGGTCCAGAAAACTGTCAGCTAACGAGCAGTTTTTTGGTGGTGCTCAAATAGTAGCAGGTTTGTTACAAACAACTCAAATAAAACAAAGTGTGTCGTTTATAGCCGCCAACAAAATTTACACCAGCACAAATAAAACCACAATCGTTTGAATCGAGATGGAACTCTTTCTTTCATTCGGGGTGGATGTGTCTCATGTTTACGTGCCTGCTTTGACGCTAGGCTGCTTCTACAGTCATATCAGTACCCGAACCTTTCGGAGGGCGCTGACCGCGTCGGTGGACAGCTGCGCGGAGATAAAGAGTGCCCCTTCAGTGGCGTAACTAAATCAGGCAGAGTTTGGAGGAAGGTGCCGGAAAGCGGTGCTCGGAGTGTGACCCGACCTGTGTGCGAAAAACGACTAGATGTAGTTAGTTACTTGAGAGATAACGCCTTGTCAACCGTGTAGGTCGTCTCTGGGTGAAATCCGATGCAGTCAGTTACGCCTACTGAATCTTTTATAAAACTCACATTCATGGAAGACGGTTATGTTGTGGCGAAATCAGCTGCTATTAGTTTGCAGTTAGCTCCGTGTGTGTGTGTGTGTGTGTGTGTGTGTGTGTGTGTGTGTGTGTGTGTGTGTGTGTGTGTGTGTGTGTGTGTGTGTGTGTGTGTGTGTGTGTGTGTGTGCGCGTGTGCGCGCGCGCGTGCGTGCGTGCGTGCGTGCGTGCGAGCGAGCGAGCGAGTGAGTCAGAGTGTGTGTGTGTGTGTGTGTGTTTGTGTGTGTGTGTGTGTGTGTGTGTGTGTGTGTGTGTGTGTGTGTGTGTGTGTGTGTGTGTGTGTGTGTGTGTGTTAGAAGGAGAAGGAGGGGGCAGGTGTGTACGTGTAACAAGACAATTAAAGGTGTCGGGCCGCCTGTAATGTCTGTGTGACGGGGAACAAGTCAACACAGAGGCGCAAATTATTTGTTCTGGAGGATAAAGCTACACAACTTCCTCAAAAGAAACCGCTCTCTCTGTGTCTCTGTGTGCAATTCAGTCATGTAGCCTCTTGTTGAAATGGTGTGTGTGTGTGTGTGTGTGTGTGTGTGTGTGTGTGTGTGTGTGTGTGTGTGTGTGTGTGTGTGTGTGTGTGTGTGTGTGTGTGTGTGTGTGAAAGAGAGAGAGACAGAGAGAGAGAGACAGAGACAGAGACAGAGTTTCTTGTGTCCTTTTGGTGCTCTAACAAGAAACGTGTTCTC
>OY757542.1:5753887-5772875 GCA_963584105.1 Alviniconcha strummeri
CTCTGAACCTGGCACATTTTGAACCATTTCTGAAACTGGCACATTTTGAAACTACCCAAATCACCCCAAACATTGCCTCCCTCGCACACACGCGCACACACACACACACACACACACACACACACACACACACACACACACACACACACACACACACACACACACACACACACACACACACACTGACAGACTGGAATGTGGTCATAGCAGGATCTATTGCATTTGGAAATTGACGGAGAAGAGCTGTGGGTTCTAGCTGAGGTCTGAAACAAACAAATGTCCCATTCAGTCTTACGGTGGAAAGCGGTGGTGTGTCAAGCAGCCTGCTGGGAGCAGTGCTGGGCAAACACAGTGCTGGGTCAGGGGCCGTAGAAGAAGGCGCTGATCTTAGCTTTGGTGGTGGCGGAGGAGATCTTGTTTCTCAGAACAGCTCGAAGCTCGACTCTGCGCTCCTTGGATAGGCTCTCACTGAAGTCTGTCCACACACACACACACACATACACACACGCACGCATTTCACACACACACACACACACGCACTCACAAATGCGTGCGCGCACGAGAACGTACACACACGCACATAATACACACAAACACGCACGAGAAACACACATATGTAACGCGCGCACACGTACAACACACACACACACACACACGTACAACACACACACACACACACACACGTACAACACACACACACACACACACACACACACACACACACACACACACACACACACACACACACACACACGGTATCTATTCATGAGTTTTCAAGCGAGCAAACACAATCAAAACTACATGCATGCCCACAAAGAAGTGAGAGAGAGAGAGAGAGAGAGAGAGAGAGAGAGAGAGAGAGAGAGAGAGAGAGAGAGAGAGAGAGAGAGAGAGAGAGAGACAGACAGACAGACAGACAGACAGACAGACAGACAGACAGACAGACAGACAGACAGACAGACAGACAGAGGCAGACAGAGACAGGGACAGGGACAGAGAGAAAGAGATGTTTTGACTACACCAACGACTCCAACACTTTCACTCCAATAGCTTATTCAGTTTAATCGTAGTCATTTCGACAAGTCAGTATGCAGGGCGAATGTCAGTCACACCAGCGGCATTCATAAACGACGCGAAACGTGTCCGATGAAATAGACGAGGCACAATGCCGATTTTTATACATTGGAAACAAAAACACATTGACAAAAACCAAAACCAACAAAAACAACAACAAAAACAGAAAACAAGAACACAACAACAACCAAACGATAGAAGAGAGAGAGAGAAAAAAAAAAGTTTAAAAACAAAATAAGCGACAACAACAACAAAGGTTCAGACACATCTCTAGGCTAACATTCGTGACAGTCAATAGGCCATCCCTTAAAGTTACATACGTCCGTTTTCATGACAGTTTAAAAAATTAAAAAATAAAATTTTAATCTTCTTGATACTCTTGTTATAGTTATGTTTACAAGGAGAGAGAGAGAGAGAGAGAGAGAGAGAGAGAGAGAGAGAGAGAGAGAGAGAGAGAGAGAGAGAGAGAGAGAGAGAGAGAGGATATCACAGACTACAGAACTGAGTACATGTACACTCCATTCGCTTCATTCACAGAAACACGACATGGTAAAAAGGAACGCAGGCTAATTAGGTAGATCCGCGACATCACCGTCGAACATTACTTCAAACAGAAGATCAGGAACGTAGGCTAATTAGGTGGATCCGTGACATCATCGTTAACATTACTTCAAACAGAAGACCAGTCCGGATCGATGCTGGAAGAAGCAAGTCGGCCCAACGTGTGACAGAGGAACACGTTGTATTAACACACATCAATGATACGCCCCCACCCCCACCCCCCCGCCCCGGTTCCCTCCCACCCTCAAAAAACTAACAAAAAAGTTTGGGAAAAGACATGAGCACATTTCTGATCCAAGACAACCCCCCAGATGGTGTAGCCTAACTCACTTGGTACAAAAACGTAAATAGTTTAGGGCATATAACAAAGGAGTTTTCACTATATTTGCATGTGCCACTGTGTATATTTCTCTCTATAACTAGAAACTAAAACAGGGCCAGTATATGGTATTGTGTTGATCTGTGTTGAGATTCAGTCATGCCTCTTGTGGCGAACAACAAACACTTCCGATTTAAACAGGAAGTCTATGGAAGGAGACCTTGGCCTTGGTAGTGGCGGAAGATATCTTGTTCCACACTGTCTGATGAAGTTCTGCTTTCGTCATCTCCAACCTGGTGCCACAACAATACACACACACACACACACACACACACACACACACACACACACACACACACACACACACACACACACACACACATACACCACACCCACCCACACCCACCCACACACACACACACACCACACACACACCACACACACACACACACACACACACCACACACACACTACACCACACACACATACACTCTACCACCATTCACACGCAGGAGGGGGGGCGGGGGGGGGGGGGGGGGGGCGCGGAAGGGGGAGAAATAGGGAGGATCACATCTGAAAAAGGAGCATGTAGAACGTACTGTGGGTTACAAATTTATTCCACTTCTCTTACAGTATTCACATGTGACATGAAACTGAAACATACAGAACATTTGAATTATCGCGACATTGACTGAACCTAAGCTAGAACATTTGAATTATCGCGACATTGACTGAACCTAAGCTAGAACAAAGGCAGCATACGCAAAGATCGCAAACTCAAAGTCGACTCATAGTGAAACCCAATACAAATTTCGTTCATTATTTCGTTCACAATCTCCTGTGATCTTTATAATGGGTCGGGGTCACCGAAACCGATGTGAACTTGCAAAACCCAATGGACGTTCTTATTACGCGGCATTAAAGGCCTAACACAACGGTATCAGAAAACAGCAACAAATAAACAAACACAAAAACTACAACAAACAAACAAAAATCATTAGGTGTTTCCCAACGTCCAGAGACGAGCCACTTACCTACCTTCAAAACATGAGTTTTAAAAAAGAAAAGAAAAAGAAGAAGAAAAGAAACAAAAAAGAAACCGAATGACTGCTAGCGTTCGAAAACAAGATCCAAACACAAAAAGGTTCAAAAGAACGCTTATTTATTTTGACACAGACACATAATATGGAAATTTTCGGGGAAATCCCCATCGTCAAGTCACAAAACGACATTTAAACAACAGTTAAACGGTTAAAAACGATGCAAAAAATGTGAAAGAAACTTGTCTCTTTTTGTTTTTGTTTGTTTGATCTTTGTCGCTTGTTCAGTGCTTGGAAGAATCAAATCTTCCACGCACTGAACAAGCAACAACAGACCAACCCCAAAAAGATAAGTTTCTTTCTCATTTTTCATCGTTTTTAACCGTTTAACTGTTGTTTAAGTGTCGTTTTGTGGCTTGAAGAAGGGGATTTCCCGGAAAATTTGCATATTGTGTGTCTGTGTCATAATGAATAAACGTTCTTTTGAACCTTTTTTTGGTTTGGATCAAAGTCGTGAGTAACTTGGTGTTTTATGCCCAGTCAACCAGTACGGTTATACAAAGTCGTGAGAAGTATCTGAGGCCTGATCTATGTATGCATCCACCGTGCAAAGTTTGAAACTGGTTGGTTCAAGAGTTTGCCGAAAAAACAAAAACAAAAAACAAGTTCCATTCTGACATAATCCACCTAATCCCAATCCTATTCTTGAAATAAGGTAAACACTGGTATGAACAAGAATGGTCAACGGAGGTTATCATCATGCAAAGTTTTAAAAATCTCTGTTAATGTGGCCTCCGGGAAAAAACGATAAAACAACAACAAAAAACGTTAAGGTTGTTGCGAAGTCTAGAAATGCGTCATTTATCTCTAGTAAGTACGCTTCGAAGTCGGACAGACCATTCAATTCTTGATGGCCTTTTCCACTCATGAGACAACCCCATAAAGCTCGAACTCACTCGGATCAAAATTCAACGAAAAACAACTTTCATTTCGCCTTTTCGACGTCGTCGTGAATGGGTGGGACATACAACTCAGTGGAGGTCACATATATGACTATGCACACTTTGATAACGGCCAATAAAACTCCAATGCTGAAGTGATTGCAAGACTGCCCGGACATAGGCCCTAACCGAACACGTAAGAATATGGTAATCTCACAGTCACTTATATATAATCAACACATGGGGAAACAGAGGCACCGTTAACTTGAAAGGACGCATTTGAATCGACTTTGGTCCTCCGAAATGGAATTTGTTTTTGCTTTTTGTCTGACCTGTTCTGTCAACTTTAACTGCGGGCAATCAATAAAAAATAATTTTTTTTTTTTTTTTTTTTTTTTTTTTTTAAAGCAACAGCAATCACATCTGTTTTGTCAGATATTCAAAAACGATCAACAAAAACAACTGACATAGGCGACACGCCGCAACAATAAGTCACGCAACAGCAAACAAAGCGTGAACGCATGTGGAAAGGATAGGATCGGTTCTGTTTCGTGTGGAGTGAAGCGATGTTGCAGCCAGCCACAGCACAGACAACGGTAACAGCACAATGGCGGATCGTGCCCAGTTCGCCGATTCAGATATTATGGCTAAACTAGCTGACTTGAATCTAAAGGAAGAAATCATTTAGAATACACATCTGCGTGTATATTACGATCGGGACGATAGCTAAGGCGACGAGACAGGGCTAGGAAAGTGTGAAGTTTAAGGTCAAGGTTCTGTTACATCGCCGAACAGTGCGTCGCTTGAGCTCTGTCACTCGACTGTCGCTCGTGCGTGTTAGGGAGCTGTGGTAGGCCACAGCAGCACTGACGTCGTGACGGCTGTGGCGTGACCTGCCGCTGTGGCGTGTCGCCTCAAACTCCAAGCACTGGTTTACGACATCCGTCCTCCAAACACTGCCACAGCTGATTACGCCATAGGTCTCGGAAAACTGTCAGCTATCGGACAGTTAATTAAAAAAATAAAATAAAAATTAATGCACAGATAGTAGTAAGTATGTAACATTCAACTCAAATGGTTAAAGTGTTGCTTTACGTCCACAGAAACCGTAGGCTTATTAGGGACGGGAGTCCAGGACGGCCATCTAGACTTTCACACAGCTCCTGAGCTCTGATGATTACACCTGTTGTTGAGTGTTACTTTACGTCTACAGAAACCGTAGGCGTGTTAAGGACGGAAGCCCAGGACGGCCACCTCGACTTTCACACAGCTCCTGCGCTCTGAACTCAAATGATCTATCAGCGATCAATGTTCAGATGTGTCACCTGGGACACAATGCTCCAGTCTCAAATGAACCCAACTAACAACTAAACCCAGAATCGTTTGAATCGAGACGGGACTCTTTTTTTGTTACCCGGGGCGGACGCGCCTCATGTTTACGTGCGTGCTTGGACGCTACGTTGTTTCCACGGTCTTATTAGTACCCAAACCTTTCGGAGCGCTCTGACAGCGTCGACAGACAGCTGCGCGGATATAAAGAGTGCCCCTTCAGGGGTGTAATCATCAGAGCTCAGGAGCTGTGTGAAAGTCGAGGTGGCCGTCCTGGACTCCGCGTCCCTAATACGCCTCATGGTTTATGTGGACGTTAAGCAACACTGAACCGGTGTAACCAGTTCTGGCAGAGTTTGGAGGAAGGTGCCGGAAAGCGATGTTCGGAGTGTGATGTCGCCTTTGTCTGCGCCGGCGATAAGCAAAGCGCAAACAGAGTTGCGGCATCTTGAGCTACTCATAGTCTGGCTCATCGCTATAACGTTGACAGTTAGCAGGACACAAGCGGATGATTTTTCACGTCATTGTTTGTCAACAGGAACCGGAAACAGCTTAGAAAAGCGAACTTTCTGTCTCTCGAAGAAGGTAGCAGATGAGATTTTACTCCACATTGCTTTCCGCACAAACGAGCGAGGGTCACATGACGTGGTTTCACAAAAGTCTGCAACGAGAAGGAAAGACATGAGGATTTATATATTGAAAAGAAAAGACAAAGAAAAAAGAAAAAAGAGAAAAAGAGAAAAAGAGAAAAAAAGAGCTGACTAACATATAATCTCTGTTTACTGGATTCTATTTTCTATTATATAAGGAGTGCTGTTGTTACTTTAATTTTTTTTTCTTCTTCTCCATTTATATTTTGTTTTTAAAATGGTATTGCTATGCGTGTTCTTCCGCTAGAAATCTTTACCTAGAGTCGGATGACGTTTTTGCCCATGTAGCTCTCTCTCTCTCTCTGTCTCTGTCTCTCTCTTTAACACGAAGAAAAAAAGATTATTATTATTTTTATTTTTTTTAAATCAGTCACTGCAAAACAATGCGCAACGTTTCAACGAAAACACTTTTTCCGATCAGCAAACAAACATCTAACAGTAGATGTAGCTGTTTTTGTTTATACATATCAAAACACACGCAGTGTCCCTACCATTCAAGCAGCTGCACCGAGTCTTCGGAGGGTGACTAGGGTTCCATTCGTCACTAACATTTCAAGGATTCTTTTGTTTCCCTGTGAATCATTTCGCCTTTAATTTTTGTGGGTGGGTTGGTGAGAGGGAGAATACACACACAGGTGCGCCCGTCCGCCCGCACTCACACACATATATAATTACACACACGAGACAAAATGAACTCACACACACACACACACACACACACACACACACACACACACACACACACAAGAAACCTCAGAAGCCGACTACAATACCATCAACACAAGGAACAATTGCAAATATGAAAATACTGTTTCGGTTTGAGCGCAGACTGTACACACACACACACACACACACACACACACACACACACACACACACACACACACACACACACACACACACACACACAGAGCAAACCTGTCTCCATGGCCGGACAAGAGCCAAAACATTTAACTGTTTCACACACTTCCTGTTCCAGTCCCTACATTCCGTACAGTGAAATTTCGTGAAATTTGCAGACCAAATCTGTCATCTTCCGAACTCATGCCAAAGGTTCCAATCAACTCTATCCAGTCAAAGCCAACAAGCATGCAATCCAACATGCATAGAACACCTTATCTAAAAACGAGGGAAAACAAAACCAAGAGAAACGAACAAAAAAGCATTACTACAAGATTATGCAAAAACAGCACGAAAACTCCCACTGGTAAAAGATTACGTAATTTAAAGAAGTGAAACCGACTTGGAATTAGACGGCAGCAAGTATTAAAAAAAATAGGACAGTGTGCTTAAAACTCTGAAGTTAGTTAGCAATTGGATTTTAACGTCCTGTCAACCTCAGGACAGTGAATGTTGAAATTGCGGATATGATAAAAACAGCTGGTCATGAAGCACCCAATCAAATCAAGACGTTTGATATCTGATAGTCCCGTAAAGTAAATGGGTGTTTTACGCCCAGTCAACCAGTGTGGTTATATCAGGGCGATTCTGATAGTCCCATGAACGGAGAAACCGGAGACACCTGTTACATACACTTAACATGTTTGAATTCTCAAGGCCTGCATGAAACAGTGATAATGATGAACATGACGACAAAAATGGCGGCGGTGAATATCAACTAGTAGACTTCCATATTCACAAACACGAGTAAGGCAAAGCAGGAATACCTAAACACATCACCCAGAACACGAGATCAACAGTTAATATTCGATGGCCGGGAGTCATACAATACTGTTATATAATATCCGTTATAATCTACATGTTTTCCCCGTCACACGGTCAGGTGGTTCATAAAACACTGTAACACAATCAACAAGTTTCATATCCGATAACTACTGTATGACTCTGAACCGTAACACATCGTTACATCCATTATACATAATCAACATATCTGGTGTACGATGGTCGTGTGAATGAGCTCTAACACACATAATGATCCACAAGTCTAATGTCCGAACAGGCTGACGGCAAGCAGCATATTCAGCCCACCAAACAAACAATTTCTCCTGTCCTCGTTAGTCGGAGGTGCTCAGCAACTGTTCAGTTCAAATGTAATATAAAACAGTATTTATAAAGCGCTTACACCTAATATGAGCCCGGAGCAGTAGTCCTCCAGTCATATCAAGTATTTATTTTGTCCGCGTCCGACGGAGGAGTTTAACCAAAGAATTTGCACCATCGCTCTCCCACGTGTAGAGAGGCCAGTCCACAATCATTCTTGTCCTCAGAGAGGCCAGTCCACAATCATTCTTGTCCTCAGAGAGGCCAGTCCACAATCATTCTTGTCCTCAGAGAGGCCAGTCCACAATCATTCTTGTCCTCAGAGGAGGCAGTCGTCTATCATCCAGTCTGACGAGGCAGTCCTGCTGATCTCTCTGGTTCACCAATTACAAAAGGTGTTTCTTCTGTCCTCGGGAAAGACAGTCGTTAAGCTGCCAATGAAACGAGGCATCCCTCTTGTCCTCAGCAGGCAGAATAGTCAGGTCACCAATCACAAAAAACTCTTTAAAAAAAATCCTCGGAAGAAACAATCGTTAATCAACCAATCAAACGGGGCGTTCCTCTTGACCTCGGGAGGCGGAGTCGTCAGTCCACCAATCAAATGAAGTGTTTGTGCTGTTGCAAGACACGCACAAGTTCCCTACGTTGTCGCCGTTTCTCGTCCGTGTTGGCCGCGGCGATGCGCCACCATATACTTTTCCGTATATCAGTCTTCGGTTCTCCAGACATGGTGCAACAGAACTCTGAAACAACACCAGCAATACGGTGAGGCGTAGCTAGTTCACACAGCAACAACCACAGTTCGCCATCTTCTAAACACCCCTTCAAAAAATACCCCGTCGCCGAGGCTATCACCAAATCTCTCAAGCGACTGAACTCTAAAAACAGTATCAGCAACACACGGACATCTATGGATAAAAAGGTCGCCCGGTCGCCATTGTTGTGTTGTGAGCTGATGTTTGGTACCTGTGAGCTACCGTGAATCTCCGACAGTAATAAGGGTTATTCCCCCTGCTCACGAATAAATAAACCTTCACTGACAACCCATGTGCCGGTGTCTGTTCCCTTTGTTCTCAGACTGTTCCGAGTGTAATATATACATGCAGACGCACCAGACATGAGCGGAGCTATCTCCACGTCACACTTCCATGGAAGTAAGAAGTAAGCAAGTAAACATGGTGTTTAACGTCCACAGAAACCATAAGGCTTATCACAGACGGGGAGAAGGGAGGGGGGAGGGAGGGGGTACGGAGGTAAGGGGAAGGTAGATTATATACCTATCGCTACACTGTCACCACCAGAATGACTCCTGCATTAATATGGGCAGCGATGAGAGCCATTTTAATGTTTCATTAATTGTGACGGACAAAGCCACAAGACAGTGTCCACAGACCACAACTTTTGAAGAGCAAGTAGAGCCGAAGCGGATTCAAACCAAGGTCCCTCTGCTTACTAGCCTAACGCCTTACCGCTAGGCCAAACCGGCTCACATTCCACGGAACACCAATGTTGTGCCTTAAGAACTATGGGTCATCGTGCTGCCGAAAACATGCAGGAATTGAATGTGCAGTCGAGAGACTCCGAAAGGTTGCGCGTGTATGTAATGTCCAGTAAAGTAGCCGGAGTGTACACTTACACGACCAAGACGTGCCTAGCCAATCTACTTGCCTGTCATAAGGTCGGTTAGCTTCATGGAAACACAAAAGGAGCAAAACATTAGCGTACACTCACGTGACCAAGACGTACCTAGCCTGCCACCCCATCTGCCATAGGTCCGTTAGCTTCATGGAAGCAGCAAATAATCAGTGCAAACCTACGTGACCAAGACGTACCCACACTATCGCCACCCGTCTGCCATAAGTCCGTTAGCTTCATGGAAGCAGAAAATCATCAGTGCAAACTTCCGTGACCAAGACGTACCCACGCTATCGCTACCCGTCTGCCATAGGTCTGTTAGCTTCATGGAAAAGGAAGAGATGCAGGCAACGAGTGCACCTCTGCCTGAGCAGGACTGCCAGACTACCACCCGCGCCATAGCCCCATTAGCTCCACGAAAACAGAAGAAAAGCAAGACACCAGGGTACGCGTACACGACCAAGGCGTACCCGCACCGTCACAAGTCTGCCACGGGTCTGTTTGTGGGTAGAACAGGTGGAGAAGTAGGAGACGATGAGTGTACACCTACCAGACCAGGACTAGCCTACCACCTGCGCCAAGGCCCCATTAGCTTCATGAAAACGGAAGAGGGGCAAGACACCAGCGTACGCTTACATGACCAATGCGTACCCGCACCGACACATGTTTGCCACGGATCTGTTTGTGGGTAGAACAGGTGGAGAAGTAGGAGACGATGAGTGTACACCTACCAGATCAGGACTAGCCTACCACCTGCGCCAAGACCCCATTAGCTTCACAGGAACGGAAGAGGGGCAAGAGACCAACGTACGCGTACACGACCAAGGCGTACCACACCATAATCACCTGTCGGCCACGGGTCTGTTAACTTCGTGGGGAGGGGGGGGGGGAGTACAACAGACGGAGGAGCAGGAGACAACGAGTGCACATCTACCTGAGCGAGACGTACCCATCAGACTACCTGCCACGTGTCTGTCGAGGGTCTACCGGGTTTGCCGACGGGCATGCCGAGCTGTTGCCTGAAGCGTGACGAGGCCTTGGTGATAGTGGAGGACACGCAGGCTCTAACAAGGGACCGCTTGGTACGCGAGTGGCCGGCGCTAAAATCTGTAACACACACCGCCACACTTTTCGTTTTTAGCCGGCCTTGACCTGGAACTCGTTTTCAAACTGATGGTAACGCTAGTGGGGGATGGGGGGGGGGGGGGGGGGGGGAGGGGGGAGGAGGAGGAGGGGCTTCCGAGAGACGGGGTGGAGCGTACATGGGTTTTCCCAAGCGCCTAGATACTACCGTGAACTGTTGTCCATTTAACCGTAAGCTTTGTGGACTCTGCGCCGCAATTGTCCCGCTCTCAACATATTACTGCCCCATTCTCGAGCACCCACCCACCCACCCCCACGCTCTCTCTCCTCAAAGAGAGTTGGGTAGTTTGCATACAATGTGCACCTTGGCCACCATGGCTGAATATTTTATATACGAGTTCCTGGCGGATTTTCTCAGAGGAAAGCCAGGCGTTTTCATATTGCTTTGGGGGTTGAGACGATGCCCGTACATGACCGAGACACCGATTCCACTAGCCTTGAAGAATAACGACTGGGAGAGGTAGCCATTAACGGTTTTACCGAATTTTCCAAGGACAGGTTCATACTGCATTTGGAGGTTGTGACGCCCACAGCATGACCCGGACTTCCAGTCCACCACCCCATGAGAATAAGGATTGGGAGAGAGATGGGAGATGCATAGAATACTACCCGAACCGGGGGTTCCGAATCTCTCCCGACCCAGTGTCTGTTGTCTTCAACACTCAGCAACGGCTCCGATCGAAGGCCACTTATACTGTCATTAATTATTGGCATCTTGCGTGGGGGGCAAAAGCACAGTGCTTGCTTGCTTGTCAGGATTACTTCGTTACTGAAACTCCGTTACTGAAATCCCCGAAGTCGGAGTACAGCTGTCGGAGTGGCGGCTACCACTGTGCTCGTGTGTGCACTAGCCAGCATATCCACTATCCACGGATGTTACTATCCACTATCCAGCATAGCCACTATCCTCGGATGTTACTATCCACTATCCAGCATAGCCACTATCCTCGGATGTTACTATCCACTATCCAGCATAGCCACTATCCTCGGATGTTACTATCCACTATCCAGCATATCCACTATCCACGGATGTTACTATCCACTATATCCACTATCCACGGATGTTACTATCCACTATCCAGCATATCCACTATCCACGGATGTTACTATCCACTATCCAGCATATCCACTATCCTCGGATGTTACTATCCACTATCCAGCATATCCACTATCCTCGGATGTTACTATCCACTATCCAGCATATCCACTATCCTCAGATGTTATTATCCACTATCCAGCACAGACAGGTGTGGGGAAACGGCACCACACGCAACCTTCTCACGCAATATTGGGTCAGCATCACTGTTTTAGCTTAGGAACGCTAACTAACTAACCAACCAACAAACCACTCAGCGACACCACCTCTAATAATAACAGAACTTTGGAACTCTCTCTCCCTCCCTCACCCTCCCTCTCTCTGTCTCTCACACTCTCTTTCTTTCTCTCCCTCCCTCTGTCTCTCCTTCTCGAGTTCTCTCCCTCCCTCTCTTTCTCTCTCTCACACACACACCACACCACACACACACTGTCTGTCTGTCTCTCCCCCCCCCCCCCCCCCCACCCACACACCTCCCCATCTCTCTCCAGCATCTCAGTTATTTCTTAACTCACAGTAACACCCACTAACCACAAGAGGAGAGAAGAGGACTGAACAACATGGCGGGCGTGTTCCCCAGACTACCAACACGGTTTTGCTTAATCTATGAGGAAATGGTTGTACAACAGCTTGTACAACAGCTGCTTAATCTATGAGGAAATTGTTGTACAACAGCTGCTTAATCTATGAGGAAATGGTTGTACAACAGCTTGTACAACAGCTGCTTAATCTATGAGGAAATGGTTGTACAACAGCTGCTTAATCTATGAGGAAATGGTTGTACAACAGCTGCTTAATCTATGAGGAAATGGTTGTACAACAGCTGCTTCTTCTCCTTCTGTCATGAAGTCCGCGACGATCTTTGGGATCAATACTGACATGTTGGGAATGCGGGTAGAGGTGGGGGAGGGGGGGGGGGGGAGTAGGGGGCGGCGGAGGATGTCAGCACAGCAAATCTGACTGGGCAACGCCGTCCACCAATGCTGACGTAACGGGTGGTCATCCTGTACGTCT
The DNA here is from genome assembly GCA_963584105.1 of Alviniconcha strummeri. Lineage (NCBI taxonomy): Eukaryota > Metazoa > Mollusca > Gastropoda > Provannidae > Alviniconcha > Alviniconcha strummeri. Next base: position 5,766,691 of record OY757542.1, read on the forward strand.
TCAGCTTGAAGGAAGTACGTCGTAAACCAGTGTTTGGAGTTTGCGTCTTTAGTTCTCTCCGAACATCGCTTTCCGGCACCTTCCTCCAAACTCTGCCAGATTTAGTTACGCCACTGAAGGGGCACTCTTTATCCCCGCCCAGCTGTCCACCGACGTGGTCAGCGCCCTCCGAAAGATGTGGGTACTGGTAAGACTGTGGAAGCAACCTAGCGCTCAAGCACGCACGTAAACATGAGGCGCATCCACCCAGGGTAAAAAGGAAAGAAAAAAGAGTTACGTCTCGATTCAAACGATTCTGGTTGAGCACGAACAAAAAACAAATGCTCGTTAGCTGACAGTTTTCCGGACTCTATGGCGTAAATAACTACGGCAGTGGTTGAAGGAAGGATGCCGTAAACCAGTGCTCGGACTTGGCGTCTTTAGTTCTCTCCTTCAAGGAAGATCCGCTACGCCAGTTTTTCATCGATGCTGACAGTTTTGGGGGTGGAAGAGAGGTGGGGGAGGGGGGAAGGGCTGGGGGGCGGGGGAGCGGGGAAAGGAGGAGAGAGCTATGTAATTAGGGTCTAACGGATTAGGCAGAAGCCTTCCTTGGAACCGGCGACGGGCAAGGGCGGGTAAAGTCATTAGGGAACGTCACCACGAAGCAACACAGCCAAATTAAGGAACAGCAAAAAGGAGAGACACAAGGAAAGAGAGGAAACACCGGAGGTAAAACGACAACAACAAAACAAAAGAAACAGACAAACCAAACACAACCCCCCCCCCCACTCTCTCTCTCTCTCTCTCTCTCTCACACACACACACACACACACACACACACACACACACACACACACACACACACACACACACACACACACACACACACACACACACACACACACCAAACAGACCCGGAAGCTGAATGAAACAAAAACATTTCGAACACACTGACCACAACTTATCTGGCACATTCTCTAGACTTAGTACCAGGCAACAACGTATCTGACACATTCTCTGCACTCTGTACCAGCCGAGAAGGTATTTGACAAAGTCTCTCGACTCTGAAGACTCTCAACAACCTCACTGACGCAGTCTCTAGAATTTGTACCAGCCAACAACGTATCTGGCATTCTCTGCACTTTGTACCAGCCGACAACGTATCTGACACATTATCCGGACTTTGTACCAGTCAGCAAGGTATCTGACACATTCTCTGCACCTTGTACCGCCAAAAATGCCTTTGACACATTCTCTGCAGTTTGTGGTACATTATCCAGACTTTGTACCAGCCAACAAATGTGACCCCAACAATTCACACGGATGCAGGACATCAATCACTGATTGCATCCTCATTTCAGCCACACCTATACCCCCATTTTAGCCATGCCTATATCCAAACTCCAAGCACTGGTTTACGACATCCTTCCTTCAACCACTGCCGTATTTAGTTACGCACAGGGTCTAGAAAACTGTCAGCTAACGAGCATTTTTTTGCTGGTGCTCAAACAGTAGTAAGTTTGTTACAGACAACTCAGATTATATCAGACGTTTGTTTTATAACTGACCATGTTGTTTACGCCAGCTCAAATAAAACCAAAATCGTTTGAATCAATACGGACCTCTCTTTTTTGTACCTGGGGTGGACGCGTCTCATGTTTACGTGCGTGCTTTGACGCTAGGCTGCTTCTACAGTCATATCAGTACCCAAACCTTTCGGAGGGTGCTGACCGCGTCGGTGGACAGCTGAGCAGAGATAAAGAGTGCCCCTTCAGTGGCGTAACTAAATCTGGCAGAGTTTGGAGGAAGGTGCCGGAAAGCTCGGAGTGTGGCCTATACCCCCATTTCATCCACGCTTACACCCCCCCTTTTTAGCCATACCTATACCCTCGCTTCAGCCATACCTATACCCCCCATTTCAGCCATACCTATACCCTCCATTTCAGCCATGCCAATACACTCACTTTAGCCATGCCTATACCCCCTATTTCAGCCATGCCAATACACTCACTTCGGCCATGCCTATACCCCCATTTCAGCCATGCACATGCACCCATTCAGCCATACCTATACCCTCACTTCAGCAACAGCTATGCCCCTATTTCAGCCATGCTTATACCCTCACTTCAGCTACATCTATACCCTCACTATTACAAAATAAAAAAATAAAAAATAAAAAACCTGACGAATTATCATGCACCGACACTATGATGCTGTCAATGTTGAAACCCTGACGAATTATCATGCACTGACACCATGATGCCGTCAATGTCGAATCCCTGACAAATTATCATGCACTGACACCATGATGCCGTCAATGTCGAATCCTGACGAATTATCATGCACTGACACCATGATGCCGTCAATGTCGAATCCCTGACGAATTATCATGCACTGACACCATGATGCCGTCAATGTCGAATCCCTGACAAATTATCATGCACTGACACCATGATGCCGTCAATGTCGAAACCCTGACGAATTATCGTGCACTGGCACAATGATGCCCTCAATTTTGATATCCTAACGAATTATCTATCATGCACTGACACTATGATACCCGCAGTTTCGGCACTTATTAAGACGCCCTTACAGTTTCACTGCCCGAGAGCTGTCGAGAACAGTCCAGGCGCTCATAACCCTTGCTTCTACGATCGTACGCATTCAAAGGTACGTTACCTAATACTTCCTAGGCCTCCCACAGTTAGGAAGTGGTGGTATACCACGTGATCTCCTGAAGCAAGTGGTTGCCTTGGTAACTTTGGACCACAGAACGCGTCTTAGGGCGGGCCGACCCTCACACGAATAGTTCGCACAAAACTCTGAAATCACAAACAAAGGAACGCTGTTCTATTTTCCCTCACAAACCACACAAGCGCAGACTTTCTCTTAAAACGTAAACTGAATTTGAAGAGAAAACAACTCCCTACCTGACCCCCCCCCCCCCCCATGAAAGAAGAAGAAAAGCTGATAATATTTGAGGATCTGAAATAAACTTGGAAAAAATGTTAGGAAAGAATCAGCATGTTGGATAAGCACGACCTTGTCACTGCTGGTTTTCCACGAGGACACAGATCGAAACTTTCCCACGTGGAAAAATCCGAAATGAAGCAACGGAGTATATAGAAACAACAGCAGTAAGACACACACATATATCGAGACTCCACAAATGTTTAAATTTGCTCGATGCTTAAACGGGAGGGGGGGGGGGGGGGTGGGGGGGGGGGGTTATTCACTTCCGACGGAAGAAGAAGAAAAAAAAAGAAAAAGAAAAAAATCAGAACCATCCAATCAACCGAATGTACCGGCGATACACCGTGTTTACATAACTCAAGCTGACAGGTGAAAACAGCTGCTTTTTGCTTTTTCTGTCCGTCTTTTGTCAGTCGCCCATTTATTTCAGAAACAAATTGCGCATCACACTTAGCAATCAGCTGTATAATGGCCATGCACACATAAGACTGTTAGATGACACGGAGATAGACGGGGAGGTGAGTTAGTAAGTAAGCAAACATGGTGCTTAACGTCCACAGAAACCATAAGGCTTATTAGGGACGGGAATGAAGGGGGTAACGGGGTATGGAGGTGGGAGAAAAGCGCTTATGTCGGGAGAAACACATTTTTTCAGAACGCAATGAACGCTAAAAATACATGCATCTTATAACTAGTACATCGTCAACTAAAAAACAGAGGCAAAAAGTGGAGAAAAACACACACAAAACAACAACCTAAAACAGACCCCAAAAAACAAAAAATAAATAAATCCGAAGCCAACAATGTATAACAAAACCATCCACCTCCCAAAACAACAATAACTTTTAAAAATGGGTGTGGAAACAGAGATCGAAAACAAAACAAACAAGAACAATCAAACGATTCCTTCCTTGTACTTCTTCCACCGACATGGAATTTGGAGAGCACAGATTCACCGCCTTACGCCATACGAGGTGCTATGGACGGTACTTCCGCTCTGAGCTGACCTACCTGTATTCGTCAAGGTAAAACAAATCCTCTACAGACCATCACACTCCGCTCTTTCACACGGGTAATGATAATTAAAGTATTCATGAAGTGCAAAAATCATGTGCGGAAAGACCATTCTAAGCAAGCGTGCACACGCATGCACGCACGCACGCACACACGCACGCAAACACACGAATACACCTATGCACAATTTACAAGCAGCTTAAAACATACTGAACAGGGCTTACGGTGGAAAAAGGCAGAGGCACGAGAGGGAAAACATGTCAGGTCTTTTGTTTAGGAAAAAGAAAAAAGAAAAAAAGAGTGTGTGTGTGTGTGTGTGTGTGTGTGTGTGTGTGTGTGTGTGTGTGTGTGTTGTGTGTGTGTGTGTGCGTGCGCGTGTGTGCGTGTGTGTGTGTAAATGAATAAAAACCCTAATTACAGAGAGAGAGAGAGAGAGAGAGAGAGAGAGAGAGAGAGAGAGAGAGAGAGAGAGAGAGAGAGAGAGAGAGAGAGAGATCTTGAGGATGGACCTGAACGGGTCCAGAGAGGATTTCTTTCGGTGAGCAAGAGTAAGGTCATTCCATGTATACGGGCCGAAGACGGAAAAGGTGCGGGAACCGACAGTGGAAAGTCTGGTACTAGGAATAAGGACGCTGAGAATATAAGCGGAGCGGAATGTATGGGAGGTTGAGTAAAGTTGAAGAGAGTCACTGAGATAAGACGGAGCAGTGCACGCGATACATTCACAGCAAAGAGTATCTATCTCGCACTGAATTCTTTTGTTTGGATGTGAAACCATTCGTGAAACCAGAACTCGTTTCAAAAGATAGAAGCCACTGCTTTTATTTTACAGACACAACCGGAAATGCTTTCACCTTGATCCGCTGTGTTTGCCTGAACATAACACGTAACGGTCGAGTTACGTTCTCCGTTCGTTAAATCATTTTTCAGGCGGCAAAGATTTTTCAACGCGATCATGTCAGTCAAGGATGAGGCGTGGCCAAGTGGTTCAGATGCTGGACTGGACTGAAAGGTAGTGGGTTCGATTGCACCCCCCCCCCCCCCCCCCCAACTCCCCCTAGGCCAATCCCAGCTCATAGTTCACGAGCTGTGTGAGAGTCGAGGTGGCCGTCCTGGGCTGTCCGTCCTAACGAGCCTTCTGGTTTCCGTGGACGTAAAGATTTATTGAACCGTGCTTCGGCATTGTCTCAGCTTGGCCCTAATATGTCAGCCGACATCCGAGGACAGTAAGCATCACTTCATCATCACCAATCCCAGATGTGATGATATAACATATGACGTACAAAATATAGACATAAATACAGTCCAGATCAGACTGGTTCCACTCGACCACAAAGCCAACTTTCTTCTCACCATTCCGGTGGTACAGCGCTTCACGAATGGTTTGACCTCTCACAGCATTGAGACACAGAAAGCAATTAAAAAAAAGTAATAATAATAATAGCAGGGAGCCACAGAAAGCAACTGAAAAAGTAATAATAATAAAGCAATTGAAAAAAGTAATAATAATAATAGCAGGGAGCCACAGAAAGCAATTGAAAATAATAATAATAATAGCAGGGAGCCACAGAAAGCAACACCAATAAAAGAATAAGACTAATGATAATAATAATAATAAAAAAAGAAAAAGAAAAAGGTACTGATGTGAGCTTACTCTGATTAAGATCTTGACACAAAACAATTAGCTCCAGAAATTTTGAGAAACAAATTCCGTAGTATTCTACTTTATTGCTCAGTTGAATAGTGACACCCCCCCCCCCCCCCCCCCCCCCCCCCCCCCCCCCCCCCCCCCCCAACCCATCTATTTCCACAAACATAAATTTTCCACCACAAAGGTCCTTCAAAAGCAAGCGCAAAGTTCTGAGCAAAGCGCCTTCCACATCGGATAGAACTAACAAGCGACAGCAGTCAGGCCATAGAGGAAAACAGTTGGTGAACCGGTCGTTGGAATCTCGGGTCACTGTGGAAGAATTTGCTATGTCACAACAGGCTCCTTGGCGTACAGGTCCATAAAAAAAAACAAAAAAAAACGGAACAAATAAATAAATAAAAATTAAAAGAAAGAAAAGAAGAATAAAACAGCAGACGGTGTCTCTTGCTGTGCTGTTCGTATCTAACAAGGAGCGAGAAAGAGAGATGACCAGGGACTGACCTAGGATGGCGTTGATGATTCCTTTGTCCAGCGAGCGATGGTGAGGTCGGGGTGGCTCGGCTATGCT
>OY757542.1:5773075-5789452 GCA_963584105.1 Alviniconcha strummeri
GAGAGAGAGTAAGAGAGAGAGAGACAGAGACACACAGACAGAGAGAGAGAGAGAGAGAGAGAGAGAGAGAGAGAGAGAGAGAGAGAGAGAGAGAGAGAGAGAGAGAGAGAGAGAGAGAGAGAGACACACACACACACACAGAGACAAAGAGAAACTGACTTGTTTCCAGAAGCAGGACATGAGGTATCTGGCCATGGCTTTGCCGTCCGGCTGCCCGTCTCTCTCCTTGCTCATCACAATCTGGTAGTTGTCCTGATGAATGAACACCCCGGACCCCGGCACCAGCTCATACATCTGCCCAAACGACCACAAACAGTTTGCCATATTACATACACTGTATGGGATGTATCACAGCCTGTTATCATATCGTGATAGACCAGTTCGCACTGTATGTTTACGTATCACATACACTGTATGGGCTGTATCAGTCTGTCCTCATGTCGTGATAGACCAGTTCGCACTGTATGTATACGTATCACATACACTGTATGGGATGTATCACAGCTTGTCTCATGTCGTGATAGACCAGTTCGCCCTGTATGTATCTGTCAACCGACAGCCACATGATTCACCGCTAAGCCAGTTTGGCCTGGCGGTAAGGCGCTAGGCTGGTAAGCGGAAGGACCTCGGTTCGATACCGCTTCGACTCTTTCTCTTCAAAAAGTTTGTGATTTGTGGACACTGTTTTGTGACTTTGTCCAGCACTTCCTACTGAAACATCAAAATGGCTCTCATCGCTGCCCACCTTAATGCAGGAATCTTTCTGGTGGTGACAGTGTAGCGATAGGTATATAATATCCCTCTCCCACCTCCATACCCCCTTCCCTTCCTTCTCCCCGTCCCTAATAAGCCTTATGGGTTCTGTGGACGTTAAGCACCATGTTTACTTATGCTTCACGGTCTGGAGGGACAGATGTCTGGACGGAGCAGATGGAAATTGTTGACGAAGCAGGTGGAGGGGAGGGACAGTAATTGCATCTTACGCTACATGTCGCCATCAAAATGATTTTTGCTTTAAGCTTGGCAGATTCGATCGAATGATTTCTTTAAGATTATGGGAGCTGACGTAAGTGTTGACATCAAAATGATTTTTGCCTTAAGCTTGGCAGTGATGAGATCCATTTTAATGTTCCGTAATTGTGAGCGGCAAAATCACATAACAATGTCCATCCATATTAACCACAACCTTTTTGAAGAGAAGGGAGATCCGAGGCGGAATCGAACCGAGGCCCTTCTACTTCCAGCCTGACGCCTTACTGCTAGGCCAAACCGACTACCACGCTCACGCCAGTTCCGATAGTCTGAAAGAAATCATTCGAATCGTAACGGAACTAGTTTGTATCCATATCCAGAACAGATGTACCTGCTGCCTGCTTCGTCTTCAGCGGTACGCTGACTCCTACCAAGAAGCCAGTTCTGTGCCTCAAGCAGTCCCCATTGTGTGTGTGTGCGCGTGCGCGCGCGCGCGCGCGTGTGTGTATGTGTTGTAGTGTGTGTGTTGTAGTGTGTGTGTGTGTGTGTTGTAGTGTGTGTGTGTGTGTGTGTGTGTGTGTGTGTTGTAGTGTGTGTGTGCCTGTATGCATGCGTGTGTGTGTGTGTGTGTGTGTGTGTGTGTGTGTGTGTGTGTGTGTGTGTGTGTGTGTGTGCCTGCATGCATGCGTGTGTGTATGTGTGTGTGTGAGAGAGAGAGAGAGAGAGAGAGAGAGAGAGAGAGAGAGAGAGAGAGAGAGAGAGAGAGAGAGAGAGTCTCCTAGCTGTCTCCTTGTACACTTGACATAAACCTTCTAAGAGCAGGCTGATACACCAAACCGTTTTCTAAACGGCACCAGCGGCTTTGCCGTCCGGTAGCATCAGTTTAGTTAGTAATACTCGAGCCTTAATTCTTTCTTTCGCTGGCACGACTGGTAGCTTTTACACAAAGCGCACACATTTTTACCTGTCCTTTGACATGCGGTGCTGGGAAGGTGTGCATAAAGTTGATAAACTGAAGTGACTGCACATTGAAAGGAGCTGGAGCAGTGAATAAGCCTTCGACCTGTAGGCTTAACCCTTTCGCTGCCATGCTTACCGCGGCGTCACTCGGGTAAAAGTGCCAAATTTGAAACCATTGAAGGACAAGTCCAAGGTTAGGGGTGATTTTTGACACGATTTCCGTTAAAGCTCGCTGAGAACGATGATGTAGGTGAAACTGTGATATGAGGGTTATAAATGCACGAAAAAATGGCATTTTCTGTCGTACCGAAAGCGTCGCCATGACGCCCAAATCACGTGACCATATGCCTACTACGTCACTCTGGGGAGTCGCTGCAAAATGGCCAACTCGAGCTCCGAAGACGAAACTGACACTTTGCCCGAGAGACCCACAAAGATACAGCCGTATCAGTTTGAGCCTGTCAGGCAGGATTTTGGAAGAGTACCGGAACATCGTGTCAGCTTCGAAGCAAAACCCCATGCGGTATTCCATGGGGTTTGCGAAATTGCACTCACTGAAGTGCTCGCTACACAAATGGGCGTGATGCGGCGCAGCAAGAAAGTCAGCTCGTTTGAACTGTGTAAACTTAATCCACTTTCGCCTCACTGCGGGTCGATTGCGCGGGAGCTCGTGCATTGTTATACCTGGGGTCGTCTGCGAATTGTTACAGTTCGCGGCAACACAGTAGGCCGGCATAGTTAACTTTTTTGTCGACCACACGCATACACAGTTTACTGAAGAATATAAGATGGTAACCGCACTGACTCCCCAGACTGACGTCACTTCCGGGGAAGCCTACAGAAAATAAAATCGATTAAAAACCCAATTAAACAGTTTTTATTTAATTAAATCTGAAACTAGTGACTCATTTGTCAATCATTTCGATGGTCATTTTGCATACTTAAAAACCTTGGACTTTTACATTAAAGCTTTTTGGCCCGCTTCGCAGGAGCCCGTGAAAGGATTTCTATCAAAATGCCAATATTGAAAGCAGATTTGTTATAGGACCATCAAATACACTGTTTGGAGGGGTGTATGTGTGCACCTTTCAGCCAGGGAATTTTACCGTCTGGGGCAGTGAAGGGGTTACGGTTTTGTGGTTTAGCATGTCTTGTGGTGTCATATTAAATAAGCGTTCGTTTTAACCTTTCGTGTGTTTGGATTTTGTGGATTTGTGTCAGTTAAGGCTCGCACATCTGTGCATCGTTTCAGAATTTTGTTTCGCTTTTTATCTTTCGTACATTCGCCGTTCGACATTCCTGACACTTGCTCAGAACAGTGGGTCTGTTTGTAAATCTTTGTGGCATGTCAGCGCTGAGGATGGAAAATAATCGGTGTGGTGAAATAAGGAATAGGCTCACTCAACTTCGAACTGTGTCTTCATTTTGTTTTTATAGCTAAAAACAGAAACAATTCTCTCTCTCTCCCTCTCTCTGTGTGGGTGTGTGTGTGTGTGTGTGTGTGTGTGTGTGTGTGTGTGTGTGTGTGTGTGTGTGTGTGTGTGTGTGTGTGTGTGTGTGTGTAACCGAATGTATTGTATGTGTTTCGGGCCATGACCCTTTAACCTTTTCTTTCCGGTTTCTTTTCCTTTTTGATTGGGTGGGAGTTTTATGGCCCCAATTATCTAAGGTGTTAAAACTTGTGCGCTGGGCCAACAGCGTCCCTTTCCCTCCAGTGTCCCTGCAGAGGCAGGTTGTTTGTTTGCTGTTGCGGCCGGTGTTCATCTCAGGGGAGAGACTACACTGTTTCCTGGTTGGTGTGCATGCTTGTAAGCTTTTCAAATGGGTGCAAACGTTCAGTGTAATGCAGAGACACGTGCGCTGATCGATGAAGTACAACACAGTTGAGAATGACCTAATGCAGGAGGATGCGTGATGTAATCATGGTACTGTCGTCCTGCCGGTCACAGCCTCGAACTTTGCTTTAGATGAGGGTTAATTAGTTAGTTAGTTGATGCTTTGAGACCAGTCAACCACATTTTAGATGATGGTGACTGGTGAAGATGGATATTGATTATAACCAATGCAATCTCTCTCTCTCTCTCTCTCTCTCTCACACACACACACACACACACACACACACACACACACACACACACACACACACACACACACACACACACACACTCACACACACACACATACACACACACTAAGTGTCTGAAGAATTCAAGAGGCATAACGAAACGATGAAGGTCTACAAGTTTATTACTATTTACTGAAGATGACCCATGTTGGACAAAACGCACAGTCAGTGCCTGCGTGCAGCACATGCCGCGGCATGTTGTCCTTCCGAAGCACAGTTATGCTCGGCACAGTTGCTTGCACTCTATGCTTGCAGCCGCATGGGTTTATAAAGTATAAAGGGTAAAAACACAGAAGTGGTACCATGAAAATATAACTTAAAAGAACTCGGCTACTTGTACAGAGTTCTGTCCCTTAACAGGTATACATGACATCCAGTGACTCTAACCGCTTCTTTTGTCACACCCACCACCACCTCAAACGGACAAACACACAAACTGACAGACACTATGCATCGAAACAACTATAGTATAAACGTAATTTAAATCCAGCTACAGATGCAGTTCACGAGAAGTTGGATCGATCAGTAATCAATCATGCGCTGCCTGTCACACTAAAGCATGACAACTCTATCAACTGCACTGTAGATATTTATTTCAAATAACAGGCCTAAAAATAGAAGAAAAAAGAGAGAAAAAAAATGGAACGCAACGGTCACAGTATCATTTATACGCATAACAGTCCGAAAAGAACGAGGGCTAATGTGTTTGTGTAGAACCAGTAAACAACGGAGCAAATAAGTTTTTTTTTTTTTTTACATTATTTTTAAAAATGAAAGATTATGAAGAACACCGGACTGTTTTTCTCCTTCTTTGATTGAAGCGTATACATACAGCTATGTCAACAGAAAATATTCATAGGAGAAAACAGTATCACCTACAAACACATGATCACCTATGAACACATATACACTATAAACAACCTTTCCTTCTGTTTTTTCTTCTTCTTCTTCGACAAAGTCCTGCTGTTTTGCTTTGTGCCAAAAATAACAACAAAGAGAGTACCATCATGGCAGAAAATTGTGGTTCTGTGTTTGTGCGTCAGTTGCACGTACGCAAATCTCTTCATTGTAGGCCTGCCAAGCAGTTCCACGCAAATCTCTACCAGTCTTCGTTTCTACACCTTTGCCTCATCTTCGACGTTGTCTCAAGGCCAAAGCCATCCCTACAGGGCCATGGCGGTTACTGGGTCACACAAGTGTGTGTGTGTGTGTGTGTGTGTGTGTGTGCGCGCGCGCGCGCGCGCGCGTGTGTGTGCGTGTGTGTGTGCGTGTGCGTGAATGAATAAAAACTTTATTAGAGAGAGAGAGGGAGAATAAACTTCATTTTAAAAGGGTAGCAGAGTAGACGCACGGCCATTTTACATTCAGCCCTCGCCCATGACAACCTAATTCTACTGATGCTACACGTACACATATATTTCAGATATACACCAAAACTGAGAGTAGAGAGACAGAGAGCTACACGCGTGAACATTTGATATTGACCAGCTGCCCCTATTGTTAATGAATCCCTTGTACACACTTAATCAATCCCTTGCACAGCAGTGCCCGAAACAACGCGGTTAAAGCTACCACTCCCACAGGCTCTTTCTTGCAGGGAGCGCGCGGTGAGAGAGGGCAAACAGAGGGCTTCAACGGAGGGCAAAGCTGACTTTCTCATCACACTGAAAACTCTGGCTTCAACTGTCTTGTCCATCCGTGCTGGAAATCCGCTTGCACACTAATACAGTTCCCAAATGAGGCCCGTTGCACACAACTCCACGTGGATCCTCCTTCCTCTTGTAGTCAGGCGAGATCTCTGGCGAGGATGCCATTCCTTTGCCCGATCTCTCAACAGCTACGCACCGCAATGCCTTGCCTATATTTTGCGTGCACTTCAACAACCGTTCAGCAGCAAGATATTCTTCCACGTTCAGAAACACACTCAGAACTCTAAACGTCAAATCTCTCAAGGTGGCTCAACGTTCAAATTGCAGAAGATACACATTCCACCGTCAGCACAGCTGGATCATCTGCCGAACGGGAACCCTAAGCGCAGCGTCCCGTTACTTCTGCCGAATCGGCAGACCGACGTTTTCGCAGCGTTCAGAAGAAATGTCTGCGAACGAATTGCACACACACACACACACACACGAACGCACGCACACATACACACACACACGCATACACACACACACTGCTGCAGCTTCACAGACTTGACCCGATATCGAAGGTGTGCCCAACGCCGCTCTGTCGGTCCACCATGGCAGCCAGACGTTTGATGGGGTCCAGGCTAGGTGGCGTGGCCTCCATCTGGGTCTGGTCCGTGCCGCTGACCGGAACACCGACGTTGAGGAAGTTCTGCGTAACGGACGTGCTTCCTGCAGAGCTTCTACCCACGGCGCCTTCGTGCTCGTGGGCAGAGTGGAGAAAGTTATGTGGCTTGACGTCACCGCGCGCTGCCAGGTCGTGGTGGTGGTGGTGTTTGACCGAGGCCGCGAGGGGCCTCGGTGGGCCCATGTAGGGTGCGGGTGGGCCCATGCTGGGTCCGGGCGGGCCCATGGGGGGCCTGGGTGGGCCCATGTGGGGTCCGGAGGGGTCCAGGACAGGTCGTCTCCTCTGCTGAAGAAACGAAACAAGCCAGTTAGACTGAGAGTGGCCAGAGACGCGGAGGGGCACGTGGCGTACACACAGAAGGCATGCTCATTCATAGTACCGTGGGGGTTAGGCCTAGAGGCCTTCTCCGTCCAGCTCCTCTTCTCTTAACATTCTCGCCCACACGTATTTCAACGTGCGATCCTAACACCCCCCCCCTCCCCCAAGTCCCCATTTTTGAAGTTTATTGCGAAATGTAAGCAGCAAAATAAACTAAAACCCACAATCGTATCATCCTAAGCGTATGGAAACATTTTCTCAAATGTAACTGATACTGGTTTTAAGTGCAACACACATAGTTGAAACTCTGGAAAAGTTAAACTCAAAACTGGGGAGGTCAGTACAAAAATGCTCTATACATTTACCAAAATGTTGAAGACTAAAAAGAATCGTAGATCACTTGTCCATTGCATACGTTGGCAAGACATCCGAAAATCGTTCTGAAGCACGACTCTGCGTTAACCAGTCGTTTTACAGTGACCAGCGGGCCCAGTGAACACAATGGTCTCGCCACGAATTCTCTTCGGTGGAGAGTGGGATGTTCTCAGGGGATTTGTAGAGGACCAGCACAATAAAACTTAGTTTCATCAATTAAAGAAGCCAACAACACTTTAACGCAGAAACGTAGTTTTAATGCCGTTCGGTGTTTGCTGAGACATGAGGCTGTGTGCATACGAAAAGCCTGGAAAGTGTGATTTCCAGCGAAGTGCGCCTTTAACTTGAACAATCCGGTTGCACTTTTGCGGCGGCAACTGTGTAGAGTTTTACGTGGTCCTCAAGTATGATGCCATCATCACTTTGTTCATCAGCATCGAGACCGTCAACTGTTCATCACCACCGAAACAGTCAACCTTTTCACGCTTACAATTTCAAGAACAAAATCAACTAGGTCTCTCATTGTCACTCCAAAAAGTAAAAATGATGATTTCATGAGAAAACAAAAGGAGTCACCAACATACGTAAATGACAATATACACCATGCACTTCTTAACGAAGTTTGTGATACGGCCCACACAGACAAAGGTCTCGCTTCTGTAGTCAGACTTCAAGCACACACTTACGTAGCACATTATATATACGAATACGATAGGCATAAGAAAGATCTCGAGTATCTGACGACAAAAAGAAAAAAGAAAAGAAAAAAGGGGGACAGATTATCAGTTTGGGCATTCTGAGTTACTGACACGAATAGACAGTGTAATACTGTGAAGACTGAAGTTTAATTTAATATATGTTTTAAGACTGCACATTGTACACAAGAAATGTTATGACCTCGTAAATGAACGTTGGTAGCAGAATGGCCACTTTGAGAAAATGGAACCAAAAGGATTTACATTGCTATCGTCGAAGTAGGTTTTTGTACATCGAAGTGCACGGAAGTCATTTTTAGGTGGGATGTGAATAGCAAAAATGTGATAGAAATATTAGAACGTAGAAATATCAAAGGCATCAATTTAACAATAAGCAAAACAAAAAAGACGTCCGGAGATGTACTGTGTTGCAATTATCTCGTGATTTTTACGCCAATGTTTTTTCCGTTTAGTCGGGGTTGTGAGTGTTTGCGCGCGCAGTCATAAAAGATTTCAAACGATATAGCAATAAGCACACATTAAAATGAAATGCCGTTAAAATACAACCAATGTTTGGGCACGTGTAATTGTGATCAAACTCGCTGGGTTCATCTCCCCCTCTGGTCTTCTTGCAAACTGTGCACCTGAGGACCCCACCGCTCTCTGGTGTGACATCTCCACTGTTTTTCTACTGACATTTTAGGTTGCGTGAGATTTTTTTCTGGTGACAGAAGGTGGCGCTGGGGTGATTTGCTGTGGTCCCCGAGATTTTAACCAGACGATACGTAGTCAAGTTCCAAGACCCCCCCAAACAACCCAGTATCAAGCAAAGCTATTTACCAAAGCTATCACCAGTTTGCTTGCCTTACGAACCACAGACAGACGAGTCTTTTTTTTTCTTGTCTTTTTTAACGACCACGGTTGGACAGCTTCATCCAAAAGTTCATCCGCTATGGAGTAAAGTCTCAACAGTATTGTGCAGGTGTCTCGGAAGAATCAGAAATGCTATTTATTCCACCATGTCTCACCTTATGCCAATATTTCCCCCCATTAGAGTGGTGTGTGCGTGTGTGAGCAGTCCCCCATCCGCCGCCCCTCCCCTCCCCCCACCCACCCACATACACTGTGACAATTAATGTTGCACAGTATGTGTTGTGTAGAACCCATCCTCAGCACACAACGGTGGCTTGCGGCTGCATTGTAGATTAACAGGTCAAGCACCATTCCAGACAAATCAGCACTTATCACGTCCATTCATATATTCCCCATATCACGTCCATTCATGTTCAGCAGTCTGTGTACAGAAGGACAAAAGTAAATAAGCAGCATGATATGGTCACCTGAGGATGCTCAGACTGTGCTATTCTCATGATTCACATTCACTGTGTCCGTTCATTTTCAAAAGCATGTACAGAATCTTTACCGCACGTCCTCATCGCACTGACTATGGCGACACGAAGATGCTGAGACTGACCACTCAATCTGACCACCGACTGCTGGTTCTTCATCAGTCACGTGCCCTCGTGGCACTAGCAACTATGGTGACCAAAACGCTCAGCTCAATCTGACCACTGACCGTTCATCACATGTCCTCATGACATACGGTGATCCGAGGATGCTCTAAATGACTACTTAGTTTGACCACTGAAACACTAGTTCCAAAGGTACGAAATCATGTACGAAACTTGGTGTCAGCCGCAACGTTTGGTGAGCAGTATGCGCACGACAAGCAAACCCCTGACAGTCCCCATGAGGAATTCCTATGTCTCGATCATTCCATCAAGCGAGGATGACAGCGGCTGGGGCAGCTTGTACACACGATGGCGCTGAAGCAAGCCACGATCTTCTCGTAACACTGTCGTTGCCTGCTGGACACGATCTGCCTGCACAACAACACTCTGCTCGTGTCCACAATAAGGTCCTGAGGTCCTGCTGCCTGAGGCTCTGCATCAAGATGCTGGGGTCCGGGACGGCGTGCGGGCACTTAATCACGAAGGCCTTCATTCAAACCACAATCTTCCAGGGTCATCCTTGTTGCCCTCCGCCGGAGAGTTTCTGCATGCAGAACAGCACTCTGCTCATGCCCACGATAAAGTCCTGCTGTCTGAGCTTTTCCATCATCATGTTGGGGTCCGAGGCAGCCTGCGGGCAGTCGGCCACAATGGCGGTTATCCGGGCGATAATCTTCTCGTTGGTGATGTTCTTGAAGGCAGAGTCCAGCCCGTGCTTGCGTAGTAGCTTGTAGAGCGTGGGCCGCGAAATGTTCAGCACCTCAGCGATCGTCTTCAGGGGCAGCTTCTGTTTCAGGAGTCGTTGCAGGTCTTCCCTGGTCACGTCCTTCGGCGCAGTTCGATTCTGAATTTGCGGCAGGGGCGTGGTCTGTTGAGGACAACAAACAGCTCAGTATCATCCATCTGTACCATATGGGTGCAACTGCCTAAGATTCCAGTTTTCCTTTTATTTTATAGTGTCAATCTTTGGCTGCATATACTTCCTTAACGATATTTTTAGAACACAAACAATGGCATTGAGAGGAACTGGAAATCAGAAGAGAACGGGTGCTGGCGCACACACACACACACACACACACACACACACACACACACACACACACACACACACAAAAAGTAGTATATACACAACTTGCTTGAATAAAAATCTTTATTCTGCAGATCTCTCTGACTGTGTGCAGGTACAAAGGAACGTTACTTGACAGTGACCCCCTTGCAGACACAAGCATAGTTGCGCCCCCCCCCCCCCCCCCCCCCCCCGCACACACACACACAAATAATGGCAGACGGACTACTGAAAAATAAATCTACTAAACAAACATAAAAACCATGGTGACCAATCAACTACACAGAACAGCTCGTGTCAACAGCCCAAAACACACCAATTACCAGCCAGTTCACAGTCGAGAACTCTGCAAATAACGAATAATATCAGTCACTATCGTGAGTGTGACCACGTATAGCTTTATTGTGAGTTCTGGCCACATCTCTTGGTCTTAGTCTGTCAGCAAGTCTGTTGGTCTATCCCTCAGGTTTTGCCCAATCGCTCC
This sequence comes from Alviniconcha strummeri, assembly GCA_963584105.1. Taxonomy (NCBI): domain Eukaryota; kingdom Metazoa; phylum Mollusca; class Gastropoda; family Provannidae; genus Alviniconcha; species Alviniconcha strummeri. Next base: position 5,783,898 of record OY757542.1, read on the forward strand.
GTGCTTGCGGCTAGATGGACGTTGGCTAAATAGATGTCAAACCTTTCCACTGAAATATTCGGTGCAAAACACACTGGGATTTAAACGGCATAATCTCTAACTGACCACTTTTAACAGGCTGCTGTTAGTTTGTGGCGCGGGTTCAGATCAGTGCATTTAGCTTCGTACACAGCCTCCAACTCAGCAGAATCATACCGGTGTACAAGCTAACCGCTTTAACCTCTCAGTCTTCAGTCTTGCTGTGTGTTGGCTTCCACACTATGACACAAATTCCAGATAGTTGTTACTTCAACTGCCCCCCCCCCGCCCCCCCCCCCCCCCCACCCCCCCTGCTACTGCCAAGCATCACTCTGCTCGTCCTCTGCTACAGCTGAATGAAGATGAAAAAAACATAGGCTGTAGGTGCGATTTTTTTTTTAAATTCTTTTGTTATAACTTTTGATGCATCACTGTACAGCGCCTAGTAGTGCAGTTTTTACCTCTATAAATGCGCTTAACAGGTTTTCGGTATTTTTATGATTATTTTTCTCTCTCCTTCATGGTACTGTGGCGTTAGGTTTGAAGGCCCTCTGTGTGCAGCTCCGGTGTCCGGTGTTTCAAGTCCAGTCATAAGAGGAATATCACAGTGCCAGTCAAAACAACCTTGTTCAGTTCAACTGAAACTGGCGCGTGGCGCACGTCCGGCGGAAAACAAGAAAGCGATTTGATCCGGCGGTTAAGAATTGTTTAAAAAATAAAAAGTTTTTAAATTAAGTTTTGCTATTTGAGACAGCAGTAATGCAATGAAAAGTCGTCACATGCACAGTTAGGTACAGTTTGTGTTCTGTTGCGTCCTGATTCGTTCTGTTTAAATCTAGATGGTACCATAACACTCGACAGAACCTTAAGCTTTGCACCTCCCCTCTCCAGACTATGTGTCAGTTTTGTCATTTTAAGTTCGACGACTTGAACAATTCTCGGCCGTTAGACAGCGCCGTTTTGCCGTTGATACAGATGTTCGACCTCAGCCTCTCGACACGAACACCCAGTTTTGTTGTTGTTGTTGCGTTTTGTTGATGCGCGTGGCGTGTGCAGCCTGTTCGCTCCCCTCAGGCAATTCAGCACTGCACTCCCCACACAGCAATACTTGTAGCATCCCACAGCCGGCACCGTGCACACCAGTTTCTTTTGTTGGGCAATTGCCGCCATGGCGCTGGCCGCTGATACGGTTGTCAGACAAACAGCAGTAACATTGGTAACACTGACACGGCAAGCACATCCCCGACCCAAAACGGACTATTAGTGGAGACGTTGTCACAGCAGTCACACCACCGACAAAAGAAACAATAAAAGAAAACAGAGAGAGAGAGAGAGAGAGAGAGAGAGAGAGAGAGAGAGAGAGAGAGAGAGAGAGAGAGAGAGAGAGAGAGAGAGAGAGAGAGAGAGAGAGAGATTGAGAGAGAGAGAGAGAGAGACAGACAGACAGACAGACAGACAGACAGAGACAGAGAGAGACAGAGTGAGAGCGAGACAGAGAGAGACTGAGAAAACCGGTGGTGACACTTTTACATCAGACGCATCACCGATCAACAGCAAACAAATTTAAAAAACAACAACAAAAAAACGTACATGTGACAACATGCTCGCAGCTAACAGCTAAAACCATCAATGACGCCACCAGGACTAGTTCCCTTCGCCGTGCTGTGTGACCATATGGTTGTCAAGGTAACGCCGCGACGAGTACAACCTCCCACACAGCCGGCACTCGAACACTTCCTGTTTGGCACGTGCACTGGGCTCAGCGCACGGGGACTCCTTGCCGCAGCTGTGCTGCGAGAGCACGTGGTTGTCCAGGAAACGCTGCGACGAGTACAGCTTTCCGCACAGCCGACACCTGAGCACCTCCTGCTTGGGGCGGACGTCGGCCTCGGCACAGGCTGCGGATTCTTTGCTGCTGCCGTTGTGCTGGTTGGCCATGTGGTTGTCCAGGTAGCGCTGGGAGGAATACAGCCTCCCACACAGGCCGCACTCGAACGCCTCCTTCTTCACGTGCACCCTGGCACAGTGGTTGGCCAAGCTCTGTCGGCTGCACAGCGACACCCCGCACTCCTCACAGACGAAGCAGCGGGCCCGCCGGTTGGACGAGGACGAGGACGAGGACGACAGCTCATCGTCACGAGCTGAGGCGGAGGAGTCAGACCAGCTCCACTTCACGTCGGCCTTTGGGAACGGATCGCCAGGACGAAAGGCGTGCCGCTGAAGCGTCCTCTGTACCTCCTCCGGTTTCAAATCCTGGGTTTCTTTCGAACATGCAGGGGCAACGGAGACGGCTCAGCAGGGGCGGTGCAATCGTGGAGTTTCTGTTTAACGTGCAGCTGTGGTGAGGAGGACTGTTGGACGGTTGGAGGCGAGGGCCCGACAGGCAAAGGGGGTGATATCCAAACTCCCCCGAAGGGCTTTTACTGGGGGGTGGATCAGCACCAGCAGTGGCGGCTGCCTCCTCTCCAGCCTCTGCCTGCTCCACCTTCTGCATCACACAGAAAGATGACACGCAGTCAGTGGGGGCCTGTCCTCTGTGGGAAGCCCCAATGGGAACCCTTGCCGGAACCCCAAACTGCACAAGGCACTCATGAGAAGGGGAGCAACTGCACAGGAACTGTCAAGAAATCAACCGAAAATGAACGCGTGTTGCTGTGGTCACCCTCTGAGACTCGTCAACAAAAGAAACTTGCTTTGCCCTTCAGCTCTGGTGTCTTGCGACGATGACGGCACACCAATGGTCATGGAAGGAGTTCCGCAAATGTCCCACATCTAATTAATTCTTGTCAGAAACTAATTCTACAGTGTACACACTGTATATAAACACACACACACACACACACACACACACGCACGCACGCACGCACGCACGCACGCACGCACGCACGCACGCACGCACGCACGCACACGCGCGCGCGCACACGCACGCACGCACGCGCGCGCGCGCACACACACGCATACACAAAAAAACACCAACCCACGAACAACAATAAAGTCCGTCTAGCACATGTCGCAACATAAAAGTATGCTCAAACGTAGCACGTGCACCTTCATAACTCACGCAGTCACATATACAGACGCCGGCTGTGCTTAACGCAGAGCAATGACACCGCAGTGTCGACGACAGACACAAGCTAGTGTTAAAACAAGACAAGAATATTCATAACAATAGCTGAATGGTAAAATAACAACAATAATACCTAATAACGATGATGGTAACAGTAACAACACTGACAATAATACTAATAACGATATCAATAATGGCACAATTTTCGCTCTTCTTACTTTTACAATAACAGTCTAAATGAAAGCATCAGAAAGCTGGCAGCCTCGCCAAGCATGCTGCCAGTCAGGACTAGAATAATACGCGCACAGGACATCCTATAAATAATCAGAATCTGGCGCAAAACTACGCACTTTTTGTTGTGAATAATTTACATAAATAATATTACAAGCAAAGGGAATTAATTATCGCTCTAAACACGTCATACGAACAAAACAAAGACCTGGCATCCGAGTAAATACAAGGTATATAAATTCCACCAGAGGTACATCCTCAAATTATCCTGAATACTACTAAATCATTCCATTCTGTATCCATGTGACATCCATCTGCTCCTCACTCCAGCTAAGACTGTACAGTCCAGTCAAGACTATAACCCAGTCTAGCCAACACTGTATACACCAGTCTAGTCCAGACTGTACGCACCAGTCTAGCCAAGACTCAAACCACAGGCACTGGTTTACGACATCCTTCCTCCAACCACTGCCGTAACTGGTTACGCCATAGATCTCCGAAAACTGTCAGCTAACGGACAGTTTTTCGTTGGGGCTCAATAGCAGTAAGTTTGTAAGAGACGACTGAAATTATACTAGGCGTTTCCGTCCGCACTGCTTACAGCATCACAGGTAAAACCAAAATCGTTTGAATCGAGATGGAACTGACTTTTTACCCGGGGCGGGCGCGCCCCATGTTTACGTGCATGCTTCGACGCTATGTTGCTTCCACAGTCTTATTAGTGCCGAAACCTTTCGGAGGGCGCTGAGAACGTCGGTGGACCGCTGCGCGGAGAGAGGCAGTGCCCCTTCAGTAGCGAAACCAATTCTGGCGGAGTTTGGATCGGAGAAAAGTGCCAGAAAGCGAGGCTCTGAGTGTAGCCAAGACTGCACACCCCAGACCAGTCAAGGCTGCACAGCTCAAGCGTCAACGAGAAGCAAAGCAGAAAGCATTTTGTCTTCAGAACTGTCTCAAACTCCGCACCTTAGCTTTGAACTGCGATCGCACAATCACTGCGAAAGTGAGATTTCTCAGCCACTTTTCGCCAGCGCTTAAAAAACAACAAAAACAAAACAAAAAAATCCGACAGCCGATTCCAAAATCGGGACTGACACTAAGTGCATCAAGCCCCTTTTCGTTTCTTTCATGATTTCGTGTTTTTTGTTGTGTTTTAAAAAAGAACCCTTTTGTTTGTTTGTTGGCTGGTAGTGGCTGTTGATCAAACTGAAAGACTGCCTGGTGTCAGGCTTTGTTGCATCAAAACATAGACGATCTGCATTTCGTCCTGTAGGATACCAGTTTTACGGACTCATTTTGTACATGGTAAAGCGCACGTTTAATCCAATCCGTTCAACTGTCCTCTCACAGCAGTCTGGCTGCACAATGGCATGAAGTTTCCATGGTTTATGACGGCGAATACCTTGTATCGCCTATCACTCCCCTTTCGTTTGGTGGGTTTATTATACAGCTGTGGCCCGCACGGCTGCTACACGACCATCCACCTCACAGCTGTGACATTAATTCACACGGCGATCTCTTTGAAGCGTGCAGGTTTGTATGAGTATCACTCTCTTCGGTTCGTTTGACTAACCAATGGATCCCCCCCCTCCCCCTTCAGTCCCTCCGCTTTTCCCATGTATGTTGCAGGACTAGGTCTGGGCAGCAGACAGCAGACATTGATTCTCTCGCATTTCATTGTTAACTCTAGTGAAAGGGGAAAAGGTTTTTGGTGTTGTTGTTGTTGCTTGTTTGTTCTTTACCAGTAAAGAACGAGCAAACATTGTCCTATTTGTTAAAAATTGACGTGTTAACGTCCCGAACACACACACACACACACACACACACACACACACACACACACACACACACACACACACACACACACACACACACACAAACCGACCGTGAATGCAACCATTCTGTGCCCAGCAGTCTGCATGGGTGATGTCACCAACAAAGCCGGAATGTGTGGCAATCAAATAACTTACAAGCCAACGTTTTTTTGTTTTTCGTTTATTTGTTTGTTTGTTCTTTACTGGTAAAGAGCGAGCAAACATGACTGCGCCCTGAGGCGCTGAAATTCGAAAACAGGATCTGTCGCCTTGCGCGGCAAAATACCCCCAGTAATGTGTCTAGTAACAATTTTAGTCACAGTGTCTAGACCAAGTTTCTCTGCGGTGACTACTAACCAGATTTTACAACTACATAATCACGTCGCGATGCGCGTATCACAAACGCAACAAAGCCCGGACACCGTGAT
>OY757542.1:5789652-5815761 GCA_963584105.1 Alviniconcha strummeri
TCAAATCTCGGCAAAGCAAAGTGCTATAAAGGGTAATTCATGTCCAGTCCAGATGGCCTAACACTGAAAAACTGGATGAAGAATGGTAAGGGAAACAATGGCTCTGGACACATCTTCTTGTGCATACAGCTGACACGGCGCGTTCATTGTACCTCTCTAGGTTAGACAGAATGGTTCAAGCACGACAGCAGTTGTGTGCATAATCGTATAGACTGTGAGATGTGTACAGGCCAGTACCTTCTGTCTTAGATTATGACTCTCGTTAGCAAAGGACTGTGCACAGCACAGACTGTTCCCTTTTCCTGTGGTGCGGAGCCCCTTGGTGTACAGCAGCTTTTTTCGAGGAGATGGGACTGGTCACGTAAAGTGTGATCGAGGAAAGCCCCCCACCTGTACGCACGCTGGGAATCAAGGTAGAGTTTCAGCTTTTTAATCCCCCTTTCTCTGGAATGCCCATATAAAGACAAGCATCAATCAAGGAAGCCGCTTCTGTCCGTGTTATGCGGCCAAGTCGTAAATGTTCAAAGGAACTTTGACCATCGGTTATATGTGCGGGTCTGCATACATGTGCCCAGCGACAAACAGAATTGTTCAAAGGGCTGTTCTGCGTTCGTCCGGCCACTCCAGCGACAGTCAGACAGACCGTTCAACTGTCGTTTCTGCCTGCATTTTTTCACTCCGACCACAGTCACGGCTCTTCCAAAGGTCGGTTAAAACTGTCGTTCCTGCGTGCACCTATCCAAATCAGAGACAGTACCCGACTATTCCTAAGGACCCTTGGAACTGTCGTTTCTGCGTGCGTCTGTCTATGGACGTCACAGTTGTTCAAATGACTGCTGGAACTTCTCTTTCTGCGTGCGTCTGTCTACCCCAGCGACAGTCCTGACTGTTCAAACGGACCGTTGAAACTGTCGTTCCCGCGTGTCTGTCCACGACAGTCACATCTGTTTAAATTAAAAGACCGCTGAAACTTGTTTTTGCGTGCTTCTGTCCACGATAGTCACATCTGTTTAGAAGACCGCCGAAACGGTCAGAGCTGTTCAAAGGAGCGCTGAAACTGCCGTTTCTGCGTGCGTCTGTCCGTGCACAGCTTGACGTTCAGCACTCTGGTGGCTTGAGACATGGTAAAGTTCAGCTTCATCACCCCGTACACTGCAACACAGAGAGCACGCACCCATAAACAACTAATACGGTGTTGAAAAGAAAAGTGTGTGTGTGTGTGTGTGTGTGTGTGTGTGTGTGTGTGTGTGTGTGTGTGTGTGTGTGTGTGTGTGTGTGTGTGTGTGTGTGTGTGTGTGAGGAGAGAGAGAGAGAGAGAGAGAGAGAGAGAGAGACAGAGACAGAGACAGAGACAGAGAGAGAGGCAGACAGAGAGAGAGAGAGAGAGAGAGGCAGAGAGAGAGAGAGAGACAGAGAGAAAGAGAGAAAGAGAGGCAGAGAGAGAGAGAGAGAGAGAGAGAGAGGCAGAGAGAGAGAGAGAGAGAGAGGGCAGAGAGAGACAGAGACGGACGGACAGAGAGAGAGAGAGAGAGAGAGAGAGAGAGAGAGAGAGAGAGAGAGAGAGAGAGAGAGAGAGAGAGAGAGGCAGAGACAGAGAGAATCAGTGTCTCAGTGCGTGTGCGTACGTGTGTGTGTGTGTGTGTGTGGGGGGGGGGGGGGGGGGGGTGTTAAAATAGATGTGGCACAGAGAAATGCAACAATATTAAATTTCCGCTTTACACAGTAACAAGAACCATCGATCGCAGTTCACCGTCACGTGTGGTTACTGATGTCACTGTGTTCATGCCCAACCATAATGACCATATTAATGAAACCTGTACAATAATGTCATTCATGCGCTTGAAAGAATCTATCACACAGCAAGGCACTATTGTGTCCATGGGGTGGAGAACTTGTGTCTGTTCATGAAATATATAATCATTCTGCCCATTTCTTTACATTCACATTTGGTTACCTCACTTAATCCTGATTTACTTTCTGATTTATTTCCCCTTCAGTTTTAATCGAGATGGGTAGTTGGGTGGAAAGTTGGCAGAATGGATGGGGGGATGTCATGATGATGCAATCGTGCACATTTGCATCAGTACGATTGTCATGATTTCAGTCCAAAAGTACCAACAAAATATATTTCTGTGCCCATTCACCTAAGAAGGAAAATGCCATCTAAATGTATACCAACAAAAAGGTTCATTCCTACTGCACCATTTAAATGCGCATTTTACTTTGCATTCGGCTACAAAGAAAAACACGAATCGTACTTCCATTCATGCATCAAGAGTAAACCAATAAGTGGCGTTACCGGGGTGGGGGTGAACAAAAGAACCCACAAATAAATTATACCCCCCCCCCCCACACACACACACACGCACGCGCACACACACTTCATCGTGTGTTTTAACGTTGAATCTGCCAACCCTTAAGCCAAGTAAAATACCCAGGAACTGTCCTAAAACAACAAGTTTCACTCCACTAAAAAATGTTTTCCGAAGTTAAGGCCGAGCATGCCACTGAAACCTTTCAGTAGAAACCTTTCATTCTATTAATCGTTTGATTACATATTATGAGCTCTGTACTAATACTACACATATACATAAGAGTATGACTATTCAGGTAGAAATTGTCACATGAATATCTGGTGTGGAGAAAGAGGTTTCACTCCACTCAAACATTACATTGTATACATTCTGCCAAAGAAGAAACAGTCATCCCAACACATCATTTTCGTTACTTTTGTCACTTTTCGGTAAAATAACCAAGAAATTTCGCACAGAAATTGTAGGAAGACATAAAAGTCATCATTTTATTTAGCTTCTCGCTCTTCTTCAGCTTCTCCCCCCCCCCCCCCCCCCCACACACACACACACACCTCCAAGTAATTCATGAACTAAACAGACAGCATCACCCCACTACTCACTCTTCAAGGCGTTGATAACCGGCTCCAAGTAAGTGCCCGTGTAGGCGCTGGTTCCTCCGTGAAGGACTTCCCAAGGTCGAACCATTCCGTTGATGATCATGGTGAGCAGAAAGGAGGGGCTCCGACCTTCACACTGCCGTTGCACGACCTTGAGCCAGTCGGCTGGCACCGCCACACGGCACCCCTCCACCAGCCACTGGTAGCCATCCGGCATGCTGTCCGACGTTTCCAGAATTTTCTGCCGGGACAATGAGAAAATGACCGTTTTCACAAAAGTGCTTGAAGCGGGCATGCTTCAAGTGCTTGTTATCGTTACAGGTTGAGCTTTTTACGTCGACTGACTGACTCATCATGTGACTAATTTACTCACTGATTTGGTTACTTAGATTGTGCGTGCGTGTGTGTGTATGCGTGCGTGCGTGCATGCGTGTGTGTGTGTGTGTGCGCGCGCGCTCGCGACTGACAGCCAATGTATGCACTATTGTCATTAATATTCATGTGACAGCATGCTTATATAGGTGCGCATGACTATTTTCTTGAAAGTAGAATGTACATTGTAAAATACACTGCAGCTGAAAACAAATGAGATATGAAAATCTGATACTTGTATAGAATGATCAAGGAAGAGTTAAATCCAGTACTGCTACTACTTTTGTTTCTTTCACACTCGGCCTTTCACACTGCTGCTGAATTTATCAAGGAGGAAGTACAACTTACGTAATTGGAAAAGTCCACTTTGAATCCACTGTAGCGACCTCTGTTAGACTTGTAGTGCTGTAATATATCTGCAACAAATTGAAAAGTACAGAGCATATGAATAAGACGCACCAGAATGGTTAAGCTCGCAAATGCAATACCAGCAGTTTTATGAAATAAATACAAGGGTGATAAATGATTAAAATGAAGAGAAACACTTCGAACAGCGTAATTAAGAGGGCCATGTAGAAATCCTAACGCACAACCATCACCAAAACGGGTTTAAGAGTTGAACTCCAATGCATCTAAAGAATGGGTAAGGGAAAATAACATATTCCCAGAATGGTACATGTTGTAGACAATATTGGCAATAATCTACGTCAAAATCAACTTTGCCACAATATCCATATGAAGTGATTACTGACTGCACGAAACTCCTGTATAAAGAATCATACTTGCATTGTAAAGGGGTTTGATCATATTTTTAAACAGGCTGTCCATTTAAAACCGTCTATATTTTTTAAATGATGGAATGAGACTGTGTACTTACCACTGCAATCTTGTTATGAACTCTGGTAAAGTCAGTCTTGGAACATCTGTCCACCACTTGCGTTATTCACAGAAGACTAACTCGCAGCGGCTCTTCCGAAATTTTGCGGCACATTCTTAAAATGTGCGGCGTTGATGCTTTTTGTGTATTTTTCAAAATATTCGCATGTTGACTTAGCAAGCATATGCATGTACAGACACGTTGTGTAAACAGGATCAATCTTGTGAAGTGATGTGAATAACGGTTTCTGCATTAGATTCGCATGATCTTTCGTTAGAGTCCTAAACATACGTCACTCGAGCAATCTTTGGGTATGTACGTGTAACTTTTTTCCACTTCAATGCAGAAATTTTACCCGAGTCGAGGTAAACCCACAGGTAATCAGAAATGATCAATTTGAAGAAAAAACAAAATACGACACAGGTGATGAACTACTTCTTTTAAGATTATTGCAAAACGCGTTTACTTTTATTTCCAGGTTCATTTTTCTTATTTTTCCAAACCATCGCTCACATCACCTTACACGATCTGTAAGACACAAGATAATCCCAAATACTGACAGTTATTAAAAAAAAAAAAAAAAGGAATCCAAATGCAAGGAAACTATTATATAACTGATATATGCATGAAACCCCATCACAATGCAAATACGTCTCTTTAATACACCCTAGCAATACAGATCGACTCACCACCGCCCAAAACTCAATCATAATTTACACCTTGAAAAAGCACGAAGAACATACTATCACCGTAATACCGGTAACAACGTGACGTTCTAAGCAAAGCCGTGTACAGTCTACTCATATTTCACAACCGAACATCAGCAAAGAATAATTAGTATTCTCCGCGGTTTGCACTTCGCGTATTTCTGTTCCTGAACGTTTTTGTTGTTGTTGGTCATCGACAGACTGATTTACAGGTACACACACAAACCGACAGACGGATGGGCAGCAAAGTCAGACAGAGGAAATGATCTCAGCGATTATAAATGTTGCCAACAGACCCGGACAAAAGATGCTGACAATCAACGACACTTCCTTGACCTTGATGAATGCTGCTAACAAAGTATAGTACTTTCTTCACTTAGGACAAATCATGCCGACAGATGCTAACTGCTCGACCTTGACACACAATGCCATATAGACAGCAGTTTCCTTGATTAGCGGGAACAGACTTGGATGTAATACAGCCCTCTTCTAAAATATTTCAGTCTGGTGAACGAAATGGCATCGTGAGAAAACCACGTTCTTTGGGGAATGATACGAGCCATGCATGTCAGCTGCACACTTTCCGACACAGCCCTTTAAACAAATCCGAGAGTTCAGATTTAAACGCTATTTTCAAACAATTTCAGGACTGTACTCATAAAACGCTTACAAATTTTCCTTACACCTACGTAAGGTTACAGCAGCGCAGCTACTCCCATTTCTATCACTGAGCGAAATGGTTTCGGGTTAACGTACATCGTGAAACGTACATCCATCATCTCACACACTACACAGTTTTCACAAACATTCATTCTTTAAATCGAAACAAAACAACAAACATCCGCCACCAGTATGTTTATTTTACCGACTTCTGCTAGACACACCAATACCTTTGTCAAATAAAAGTTCGCTGCTAGTGCACAAATCATAATCAAATTACAGACAAAACAAAACAGCTACGTAATTGAAGTCAATCTCCTAAATGTTTAACCTAACCAACAAACTGTACGACTGGAGTAGTGTGGAAGGGTACAAGAATGATAATAGTGGAACTGAGAAAAGCGGTAATATATATTATTAAGACAAATTTCCTTGCAAACTTGCAGTAGGACAATAAATATTCTGATTCTATGACCTTGGCCTAAACCTGCGTGCACGCATGCATACTTGTATGTGTGTGCATACTTGTGTAATGCTTGTCCCTGTAAACGCGTGCGCGCGTGTGTGAATGTGGAACTGCGCTTTAATTGAGATACTATTATTATTATTCACTGTGTGGAAAGTACAAAGGAACGCAAGGACTAATCCAAATACTTCAGGAACACATTTGTATCGAACAAGGAAAACAGAATGGCACAAAAAGCCAAGAAATTGAAACATTCATAATGAGCAAATTCTTGTCCGGTAAGACCATTCTACACACACACACACACACACACACACACACACACACACACACACACACACACACACACACACACACACACACACACACACACACACACAGGCGCCCAACACGAGCACAATATACACCATTCACAAACCTAACAAACGGATAATGATCAGGAGATTACAGTGGAGAAAAACAGAGGCGCGAAGGACAGACGTTCTTTTCCATTATGCCCCTCACAGCACAGTCTCACGCCACAGCTCAAAGTCGACTGCAGTTTGTATTGCCAAGCTTGAACATGCATTAACACTGGGTTGCCTTGTACACAAACTACACGCACTGGGTTACACAAAACCGTTTACCCATATTACTACTAAGTGTCACACGGCCCAGGCTTCCGTCCAGCGATCAACACGTCTGTGAGTCACCTGAACACACGCGTATGTCCAAACAAACGGTCCCAAAGGCAAAGTCCCCGTCCACCCATCGGCCTGCTGCCCATGTACAACTATGGGCATACTTCCTAACTAAAATCACCAGAACACAGGCTTGAGTCCAACAATCAGCAATACTACCTAAAGCCACTAGAACAAAGGCTTGGGTCCAGCATCAGGCATGTCATCTAACCACCGCAACCACAACACGGACTAAGGTCCCACAACCAGTAGAGTACCAAACGTCGCCATAAAAATTAAAAATAAACCCCCTAAAACAGGATTATGGTCAAAAATCGGCACGATGCCAACACAGCTGGTATGCCTAAAGTCACCAAAACACAGGCTCATATCCAACAATGGGCACACCGCCTAGTAAACGTTACCACAGCACAGTCGGTATAGTGTGAAACATCAACACAGGCTCTGAGGCACAGTAACTGGCATATCAACCTAATGTCATAAGAGCACTGCCTCAAGGCCAACAGATGTACTCCTTCCTACATAACCACAGCCGGCAGGCTCACGGCCTCTCCTTGACCATGTCTTCAGTCCCACAGTTGCTGGACTCAGGACCTCAGGGCCAGCAATCGGCATACTGCCTACTGTCAGCAAGGCAAAGGCTCATGTTGGTGTACACCTTGTTCAGCTGCACCTCCTCGCACAGATCACGGATAAAGCTGTGATTTTTGCTCAGGCTGACCTCGGTGGAGGTGTACCACACACGCTGGCTTCCTTGCGTCCACAAAAGGTTGGGTTTCTGCAGGAATGGCACCTTCTCCGAGGGCTTGTCAGGCACGAGCACCCTCTTGGAGAGGTAAAGCTTCAGAGCTCCCACAGGACACAGCGGCCCCCCAATGGCCTCCATGCGGCGACGAACCAGCATGCCTTTGATGTCCGATTTCAGATGGGACTTGGCAATCTGATCCCTGTCCAGAATGACATATTCCTTTTCGTCCTCGTCTGTGATGAACACAAACACCTCAGGCCACATCTCCCTGGGCGACCAGCGACGGGCACCAAAGTGGAGCTGCAACTCAAACCAGACCTTCTTGAGCAACGACACTGGGTTGTCAGTCCCAAGAGCTTTGTGGCCGCGAAGAAAGGTGCAGTCAGCTTGGCTGAGCATCTGGGTCGATTTGGACGGCTGCTTGGACAGCATCTCGGTATAGACCTTGTTGGACTCCACCATGTCCTGCAGCACGATGTAGGCGCGCATCTTGAACATGGTGGACAAGTATCTCATCAGACCCGTGCGAACACGCTTGAGCGCGTGCTCCTTCAGTGGCGCGCCGTCTCTCTTGCGCACCTCGCGGTAGAAAGAGCAGAGCAACGCGTCCAGCTGAGGCAGCGTCATCGCCCGCACCGTCTCCTCCTTCAGCAACCTTCTCCTCAACCAGTCTGCAAGTGCAAGGCAAACACGGGCCATGTCAACGCAACAACCCACACAAAGAGCAAGGACTAAAACTACAGGAACTGCGGCTATACATGTGCGACTACTGTCAAAGCAACTTTATAGGTAAAATTACACTGTTACCCACATTTTGACGTAAACAACTCGCTGTACAAAATTCATGAATAGCTTTGTGCGATACGGCTGACACTGTTGAATGGATAACAGTTTATCTGTTTCACCACTCCATGAATGTTCTGTTCTCGAAATGTATCACATACAGACCCAGAAACAGGCCCAGTGCTTAGATAAAGAATACTGCACAATTAAATCGGAGCAGGAGCAGGAAATCTTGTTATAAAATTTGTATTATCCTACAATGATAAAAAAATGTTTAGGATCAAGGAGGTGGGTGATTACCTTGGAAGAGGTGACCGGCCTTTATGGTCCTCTGATCACATGCACTGCTATCATGGTACACTGGAGGATAAGCCCCTGAAAAAGGCAAACTGCCCATATTACTACGGATACAACTGACCCAGGGTGAACTCTTATGCACCCTCACAACAGTCCATGCACATGCACAGTTAATATGACCTGTCAAAAATAAATCATATCAGATTTAATTTTAACCTTCTCACCCACCTTTCTCATTCAACACGATTTTGTGACTGATACAGCGAGCAGAGAAGCAATGGCAAAGGTAAGACCAAATGAGAACACCCAAACTCCCGATTTTATGTGAGATCTCAACACAGCATTAGGGGAAAGAGGATGATCGGATGCGGGGACTGTATCAGAGCCTCCGCTAGACTGGCATATGCCGGTTTTTACCGGCAAATGTTTCCCTAGCACCGGTGAAAAATACAGTCGCCGGTACCAAGTACCGGCTGAAACTGAGCGCTTTGTGTGACTTGCTGGAGATACTCTGTACACTGGGTCCAGAAGCGAGTGGAAGCTCCGGCTAAACAAGATCGCTTCCGGTGCTGATCAGGAAGCACAACCATGAACGCTCAGTCACACCAGAAGCCGTACATGTCGCATGCTAGAAGTGCCCCCCCCCCCCCCCCCACCCCCCCCTTCAAATGGACAGGTCCCAAAGTATGAGTGCTGACTACAAGATAGCTACCGGACAGTTTCTTTTCTGTTTGGATAACGCAGCTGTGCGGAACGAGTTCCCCCCCGTCTCCGCTTTCATTTTCTAGATCGAACTGCTGTCAGTACGGCGTAACAAAGCATACAGTTGTTTGTTTTGTTCTTGTTTTGTTTTTCTCGCCCACCCCGACCAAATCGTGTGTATCATCGTCCGCTCCAAAAACAACCCCCCCCCCGCCCCCCCCACCCCCCCACTGAGACAGCTGAGAAAACCATCAAAACCACCAGCTACATAGCGAATGAAGCCAAAATTAGCAACAAAATGAGTTTGATTACAGTCTGTAAAGGTGAGTCGTCTGTAGGCTACAAGATCGATTGTTTTGCCAACATCAGCACCGAGGAACGTGAACACGTCGTTACACGGGAACTATATCTAGATCAAACGTCAGTGGCGCATACACATAAAGCAACAAATGTGAAAAAACTCGCGGGCACATTGTATTATCAGGCTTAGGTAATGTTGACTGTACCGGCTGATTGAGGGTTGGTACCGATCTTGTGTGTGTGTGTGTGTGTGTGTGTGTGTGTGTGTGTGTGTGTGTGTGTGTGTGTGTGTGTGTGTGTGTGTGTGTGTGTGTGTGTTATTGCTGGTACCGCCCGTACCGATAGTCGCAAGAGCCTAGTACGTGTACTTCGGACGGACGGACCGGTCCTCAAAACCACTTCCGCTCTGGGTCCAGACAGGTCAGATTTTTTTCTTTCCTGGTATCCCAAGTAGATTTGCTGGTGTACACAAAAAGCGTGCAAGCGTTTACTTTGTTCCTGTAAATTATTATTTTAAAAACAAAAACAAAACAAAAAACCCATTCAAAGAAAAGGGGGGGGGGGGGGGGGGGCATTAAAAATTGTTGTTTTTTTACCGTAGGCTACCATTGTGTTCTTGAAATTGTCAAAGTAACAAAAAGTAGACTCAATATCAATGTCGCTACTGCACAAAATTTGAACTGAATATATATATATACCTTGAAGTTGCTTCGCCCTTATAACCATCCTGGTTGACTGGGGGTACAATAAAAGAAAGAAAAAAAGAAAGAAAGAAAAAGGCCCTTTGAAGTAACTTGCACGCTAGGTGTTAATTGCCGTAAGCAACTGAGGTCTCTGTTGTTGTGTCCTTTGTCCATGCATGTGATGTCAACCGATCTGTTCCCATTTGTCTGTAGTGCTACTTGCCCAGCGTCCACAGGTATCCACCGCTAAAGCTTTTTGCCAATCCAATGGCTTCAGCTGTGTTGGTCTAATTTGTAACCGTTTGCTAGCTGAGCTTCTTGTCGGTTTGTTCGCTGTTCTTAAAATGCGGTCTTCTTCAGTTTAAAACGTGGTAGTATCTGTGTTGGATAGGTGCGACTTATTTTACGGAGTGCTCATTGCTTATTTCACAGATTCAACTTTACCAGCGCGTCACACACACACAGAGGAGAGAGAGATAGTGCTTTGAGCCCAGTCAACCACAAAGGGTTATATCAGGGCTAAAGAAAGTGAGTGAGTGAGTGAGAGAGAGAGAGAGAGAGAGAGAGAGAGAGAGAGAGAGAGAGAGAGAGAGAGAGAGAGAGAGTGTGTACTTTAGCAACATACTTTTCTGAATGTGGATATGTTTTCATTGTGATGCATAGTTCGTGCTGGATTGCGAGATGCTTTTATCTCACGTATTATTATTAGTGTTAACCCTGCGAACACCGATTTAAATAAATAAAAAGGTAATCAACGTACATCCATGTATAGAAATGAAATACTTAGCAATGCTATTGTGCTACCCTGCAAGGTGCAGTGTGTGTGCGTGCGTGCGTGCGTGCGTACGTACGTGCGTGCGTGCGTGCGTACGTGTGGGTGAGTGAGAGAATGTTGGTGTATTTCTCTGTTAAGATTTCAAACAAAATACAGACCGACAGACAGAAGAACATACAGACATGCAAGCATACAAGCAGAAGCACTGAGAGAGGTGGACGTTTACAACACTGCAGATACATATATGGTGGTCGAAGACTAAAAGACAAATACACAATTTTCAGCTTCTAGTCTTTAAGTTTATTTACAAAAAGGTACAAACATTTCAGTATCATGTTGCCATTTCAGTATCATGTTTTGAACAGGTGATACATGGAACAGACTTTAAACAATGTTTCCAAATACACGCACACATTTTCCGTACTCAACCTTTAAAGTCTATCACATACTTCCCAAACACAGCATGCCATATTACCAACCATGACCGTCACGCATACTTTGGAGGGAAAAAAACACACACAAAAAACACGTGCTGGTGTTGGATAAGAAATCTGCTTGTGGCAGTTCAGCGACAGCACGTCAGTTTAGTTAAAAAGTATATACTTCATCATGGTAACAAGGCGGCAGAAGCATTCACGTTTTTGTGTGTCTGCATGCATCACATAAATAAACCCAGCTCTACTTCCTTTGTGCGTAAACGACATTAACTTTGGCACAAGTACAAACTTTCCATACAAGGCTTTTAATGCTAATCTGTAAGTTGTAGAAAATCGATGCTATGTTCCGGTAGTTTTGGTAAAACCGGTATCAGTTCAACAGTTACATTGTGACCCTTTTGTCTATTTACACACACAGAGAGAGAGAGAGAGAGAGAGAGAGAGAGAGAGAGAGAGAGAGAGAGAGAGAGAGAGAGAGAGAGAGAGAGAGAGAGAGAGAGAGAGAGAACAGAGACAGAGACAGAGAGAGACAGACAGACAGACAGACAGACAGAGACAGAGACAGACAGACAGACAGAGAGGGGCGCGCGCGTATGTGTGTGTGTGTGAAACAGAGAGAACTCAGTTACTCCCTACTCAGTTACTCTTGCTTTGCTTGTTATGCTTTTGATCCTAGTACTCTGTGAGCACTATCATAAAAAAAAACAGAAAAAAGAAACTAAGCTGCCTTTTCTCGTCTCCTCCCCCTACTCATTGGCTCTAGTCCCATCCCCACCGCCACCATGTTCCCCTACCCTCTGCGCAGCCACTTTCAATCCACAAAACTTCACGTGAGACTTGAGGCTGCTCTTGTAGGCAAACTTGCGGGGGCACGTCGGACACTCAAAGGACTTGACGTTGAAGTGCATGTTCATGTGCCCTACATAGTGCCCTTTCATCAAAAAACCTTTGCCGCACACTTCGCAGCGGAAGTTCGGGTCGTTTCCGTGGTTCTTCCGAATGTGGGCCTTCCTCCCATGAGGGGTTTTGAAAAGCGCGTTACACCACTGGCACTTGAACAGCGCAGCGGGCTTACTGCGTGGGTCCGGGTCTGCGCTGGAGGCCCTGAGCTTCAGGGTGTGCGCCAGACTTCGAGCACCCTGCTGACCGCAGCCTTGCCACTGCCCGGGCGTCTGTGAGTGCGGCAGCGTCTCGACCAACATCTGACCGAGAGAAGCGGCAGGGTGTTCAGGCGGCGTTCCGTGCAAGGCTCCTGGGGTACCACGCTGACCTTGACTTTCGTGTCTGACCTTGGCAGACTGGTCCCAGAAGGAGGCTCCAAGTAGTCCCATCCCATGTCCATGGACCCCTACAAGTTTTGGGACAAGAACAGGTAAAAAATATCATAGCAGGTCTTTAAAATTCTGCTACCACTTTCCCTGCTTATGGGTGGAGGGGGGGGGGGGAGAGAAAGAGATTGATTGATTGATGTTTTATTCATATAAAAGCCATGGCCCTTCAGGAAGGGGTGCATATACAGTTTGATACAGCCATTTAAAAAGAAAAAAAGAAAAAAGAAAATGCATCGTATAACTATTAACTACAGGTACAACCGGTTCATTAGTACTAAGTAGTAACAGTATCCCTACTCTAGAAAGCCTTATACAGAAAAAGTGTCAGTTTTCTGACGATTTCCTGGTTGGCTGAAGCCGGCAGCAAACAGCCTAAAAAGGCAAAGGATGTTTACAGAACTGAGGGGAGAAAAACTGCGTTATAATGCCATCTAACAAAGGGCAACACAGAACAAAGTGAACCTCATCTTCCTTATTTTTATTTTGCATAATGGACATTTCAAATCCTTCTATGATTTCTATACGATAATAATGTACAGACAGCTCAGTTACATCAAATCTAAATTTGGTCATGATACGTTTCAAATGTCTATCTTTATTCATAGTTATACGTTTCAGTACAATGTGAAATGCTATTAAAATTTCTGTACATACTAAATCTGTCACTAGTTTGAACATGATCTTCCCAATTCTGCCATCTGCAGTCAATCAGTCTTTTACGAAAAGCGCGTATAAACTCATTCACTCTTTCCACGCCTTGATTCATCCGTACAAATTCAAAGCCATATTGAACAATTGCATTCTAACATTTGAAACCCAGTTTCTCTTACCCCTGACATCTAAATTGTACATTATACGCTTAAAGCCTGTTCTTAACTGGGCGAATGCTTGTTCTCCGAACATACTTCGGACAGTTCGACGAACTATGATTCGTTTCTTAATTGAACTTTTAGTTCGCCGAACATGGTTCGGACAGTTCGGCGAACTTTACTTCGTTCTCAACAGGCTTGTAATGAGATGCAAGCTTCGGCCCGAATTTGCAGCAGACAGCATGATCGAAAATGTAGGCTAAAGACGAGTCAATATATACTTTAGTCATCCCTCACAGGGTAATTCATCTAACTACTATCTCATTCTGGGTCTCCGAGACAAGGCTGCGCCTCCCACAAGTCAACAAATAAACAAATTCCCCCCGAAGCGAGTAAAGAACCTAGCGACACCGTCATCCATTTTCATTTTTATTTTTTCTTCATCCACAGGAGAGCTCTGCTCTCAGCCAATCAGAGGCAATGTTCGTCGAACAGGGCGAATGTTCCCAGAACATGTTGAGCGAAGCTTTTTGGACCTCGAATATAGCTTCGACGAATACTTCCAATTAGGTTCGCGAAGAAAAGTCCGCCCAATTAAGAACTAGGTTCGCCGAATACTTCCAATTAGGTTCGCGAACAAACATTCGCCCAATTAAGAACGGGCTTAACGCGGCAATCTGTCTTTACCCATACATGTGAGCTTCAACCAGTAGCGAACACATCTGACGGCGGAGTTCAACGTAACTGGAAACCTGTCCGTTTCGCCATACACAAGGGCATTTGGTATTTTCATATATACCCCGCGCGCGCGCGCGCGCGCGCGCGAGAGAGAGAGAGAGAGAGAGAGAGAGAGAGAGAGAGAGAGTTAGTCTAATGTCCATCACTGGACGTACAAATGTTGGAGAGAGAAAAATCCATGTGTTTCAAGGTTTCTGGAGGTCGAGTCCCTTAACGTTTCGGTAGCATTGCGTGTATCATTTGTTTGTGTGTGCTGACCATTTTCTTTGCATTCGAAGCGCACGTTCCCCAATGGAAGACGGCGAACAGTATCAATAAATGCGACAGTTTAGACAATCTTTCTGTATAGCATATCATCTCACTCACGAGCATTGCCACTGTGGAACAAAACAACTGCAACACGACAACACAATGGTCAGGACGAGAGTGAGCGAGCGAGCGAACGAGCAAGGAGAGAGGGAAGGGGTATCCAGAGAGAGAGAGAGAGAGAGAGAGAGAGAGAGAGAGAGAGAGAGAGAGAGAGAGAGAGAGAGAGAGAGTTTCCGTGGAATAGTTATACCATGAAACTTTACTGGACCTCAGTACAGAAAATCCTTTCTTTTTCTTTTCATTTCCAGGGTATATCAGCACAGCAGTAAATGCTACACAGATCATGATCTACAACAGAACAAATTTGAGTTACGCCGAAATGACAAAGTAACTGTAGTCCTCTTATAATCCATCAAATGCTGAAACCCGATCCATTGTTACTCCAACTTTTGCTGTCGCCATAATTCAAGTCAAGCAGTAACTTCAGGCATGATCTTGATCATATACAATCTGAAATCCTCAAAATCCCCTTCGAACACATCACCAAAGGCAAAGCAGGATCATAAAATGACTGTCGACACAATCTCGTGCCCAGATGTCTGGAATCTCAGTCTGAAATCCTGCAACCCAAGTGTTGCACTTATGAACCGTAACAACAGTGTGCAACTTCATCAAGCCTTTTCGACCAGCGTCACTTAATGCACCTCAACAGCACGACACTTTTTTCTTCATGTATAAATCAGTAACTGTACGCAAACACAGCGGTAATTATAGACAAGCCGTCAAAAAGCAACCGTTCATTTGACGCAACACTACCAACACACTGAAGTGACAATCTCTTTGAAACATCTGAGTGAACGTCTTGTTTTGGGGGGTTACACGGGAAAGAAAAATTGCAGCAAACCGTACGGGCACAATAACAATAATTAATTGATATTTCTATAGCGCCATGTCACTGAGACATCCTCACTGCGCTTATATTTCAAGCACTAAAAAAGCCTAAGGTGAACAGGACAGCTGTGTAAAAGCATCATTTAATTTCTTGATTACACTCACACGTTTCTGGACTATACTGATACGTATCACTTAGGTTATTCGGATCTGAGAAAACTGGCCAGTCGTCGGAACATGTCCGATTATAGCACAAAGCAGTTTTGCGTTTGTGTATACTGGGGCCAGTCCATGACCTTCTGAACAGCTAAGCGGCTGTTTGACTTCTGCAGAGATCAACTTCCGATTTCCTCTGGGCGTTTTATTACTATTTTAATTCATGCTCGGTGGCCAGACCATTCTTCAAAATAGCTAACCGGTTGCCTGACGTCTTCAGAGAGCAGCTTTGCACTTCTTCCGGTGCTTGTAGAGGTCGCTTTTGTAAGTGAATTTTCTGGGGCAGTGCTGGCAGTGGAAGCCCTTGATCTTGTTGTGGCTGTTCATGTGGCCCGTGTAGTGGTCCTTGAACGTGAAGCCCATGCCGCAGACGTGGCAGCGAAACCGCGGCCTGTCCATGTGGCGCTCCCTCACGTGGCGGGTCAGATCGTACGGGTAGGCATAGCTAGCGTTGCACTTTCCGCACGTCCACGCTTTGGTCTGAGAGCTGTGCGGCGGGACCAGAGGGTCGGAGCGGTGATATCCAGCCTGGCTGTGGAAACCGGAAGCAGGAGCAGCGGACTGAGTGGCTGCAAGCGACTGGGAGAATCCTGTACAGTCTGACTGATAACTGCCGTGGTGCCAAGTCTGTATTTGGTGGTGCCAGGTTGCCGGCAGTCCAGCGGAGTCCATATCGCTCTCTGGAAAGCCACGGAGAGGTAAATGTTACTGATCAACTATACTCTATTACACTGGAACTCATGGATTACTGTACATAAACTAATTGAATGGTTCAGGCCATTTTGTTAAATACCCACAGTAATCGTGTTCATACAGTGCATGCCTATACATCTACACACACTGGGTTTTTTTCTTCTTCTTTTGGGGGCCCGTGGGTGGAGGGGGGGTAGGAGTACCGACAGACTGATAAGGCTACACCGAGATCTGCGTGCACAGCGTTAATAAACCACCAAATAGCAATGTGAAATTCTGATTAAAAAAGAAAAAGAAAAAAAGTTTACTCCGACGCGCACAGGACTAAATAGTACTAGCACTAAACAAAGAGAGTTCCGACAGACCGACAACATCCAGGGGTCACACGACTACTTAGTCTTGAATGGTTTTCCCTGCAGTCACAACCACAGCATTGTGTACAGTGGGTATCGCGAACACTCTCCTGGATCGCAACACACGCCTCACTGCAGCATGCATTTCTTCACAAATGCGGTGTTTTTTTGCTGTGTGGCAGCAACCGACAGCAGCATATCCCACACTGGATGACAGCGCACTCAACTGACATGAATACAGAATCATGATAACACTGTATATTGCTTAGATGACTCTGAATTTACACCTAGCAGGCCTGTAATTCCAATCGCGAATTCACAGATAACAGCAACAAGAGGAAACACCGCTCCATGCTTCTTTGAGCGGTTGTAGAATGAACCAATCACAAAATGCCTCCCATTTTACAGAAGATTAAAGTCCACCAATGAGAAACACCAACCCATCTGATCCTCTCTTTTTTTTCTCGACTGACTGGCCGATGCCCTTACTTTTCAAACCCACTCTCGAAACATCAGTCACGAGTAAGATAAGTGCATGTTTCCTCACTCCAGAGGGACTACCGTACGCTGTTAGAAACGATAAACATATCACCTAACCTGACAGTGAGGTACCCCTTACTCCGGTGAAGCTGATGACTGAAAGCGGATCAAATTGGTCCTGAAACCGCAGGAACGTTTTTCCCTTTTTTTAGGCGTGCAGTATATCTACTAGTGTGTGTGTGTGTGTGTGTGTGTGTGTGTGTGTGTGTGTGTGTGTGTGTGTGTGTGTGTGTGTGTGTGTGTGTGTGCGTGCGTTCGTGCATGCGCGCGCGCGCGTGTGTGTGCGTGTGGTCAGTAAGAGTCTGAAATTACTGGAAGTAAATTCTCGCGTGGTTTGGCGGTCGCATGGCCGGAAACCTTTTCATTTTGTCCATTGTATATGTTCATATATTTTTCTGGATCTTTGTGTACGACGCACTGTGCCTTAGATATGGCCAGGCATCATGCGCCATAGAAATGTCCATTATTAACCATATTCTGACCACATCTCCTCTCCTGTAAACTGTCCAAGACCATCTGCTGTCAGTGTGCATATGGGTACAGTGTGGGCGGTGTTCAATCAACAAACCGTATTGCCTTGTCTGTTGTCCATCAGTTCTAATGCATACTTTCACACCATTCTTTATCAGCTGCAGAAAAAAATGTAAGTCACACTGTGTTTATTGCGCATATACCGTTCGTTACACTATGAGTGAATACGAGATGTATTCTCCAACTTTATCCAACCCTTTGTAAGACCCTAACGTTGCGAGCGAGCAAGTGGGGAGGGAGGGAGGGAGGGAGAGAAAGAGAGAGAGAGGGCGGGGGGGGGGGGGGAGGGGGATCCGGGAACCTGTATAATGCAATGCCACACACGCACATACACACTCACGCGCAGAAATCACCTAACCTCCTGACAGTGAGGTACCCGTATTGCGGTGCAAGTTGATGACTGAAAGCGGATCAGTTTGGTTCTGAGATTGCAGGAACGTTGTAAGTATCAAAACCTATACACAATTTGCTACAGCTCTTCGTTTTAGATTGGGGTAGCTGGGGTTGGGGTGATTTTACGGGTGGGGTGGGGTGGGGTGGAGGGGCTACAGTGTGACCATCAGTATAGTTCCGCGTTAAGTGGGCAGGTTTATCATCCATGTTTCTGTCTCACTTATTGTGGCGGAGTAAGTCACCAAACCCAGTATCCACAATCAACAAGCACTACCACCACAGGTGGCTTTCACAGCTAGCAGACAATTGACCAGAGTTACTTAGGGGGAACAGCAGACTGTTCGCACTTCTTCCTATGCCTGGCCAAGTCGCTCATGTAGAAGTATCTCTTAGAGCACCGGGAACACTCGTAATTCTTCACACCACTGTGCGCGCCCATGTGCCCGGCGTAGTGGGACCACGACATGAAACCCATGCCGCACAGCTCGCACCGGTACACCGGACTGTCGGTGTGCCGCTGCCGCACGTGCCGCGTCAGCCCGCTCTGCGTCTTGACCTGCAGGCCGCACAGTCGGCAGCTCCACACCACACCCGCCTCCGTGTCCTCGCGACTCATGAAAGCTTCGTACGTTGCATCGTCCACCGGTTTCTTGGGATCGCTGGCAGTCACTGCACTGCTGCTGTGCTGCTGCTGCTGTGGACGGCACGTTTTCGTGGGGGGCGCGTTCCTGCTGTTAGCAGGGTTGTGGCCCAGTCTGGCGATGTCCCGTGAAGACGCTGGGTCTTGGCGACGGAAGGCTGCAGCATCGCCTGCCCGGACAGGAACAGCAGTTAGAACCGTGTGTGTATGTGTGGGTTTGCACTGAACAAGGCCTGTCCGTGTTTGCGTGAGTGTGCGTGCAAAAGCTTGGCTGCATGATGTGTCGCATGCGGTGTGTAATGCCGGTACTCGAAGCGTTAGTAACTCAGACCGAAACATTATGTCGGACACATGCAATGTAAGCAGGTCTAATTGCTGCAACCAGTCCAAATGACACAACTGCTCACAGACAAATGTTTACGTACCAAGGATCATGCACGGGTTTCCGGATGCGCAAAATCTGGCGACGCCACAACAAAACCTTTTACATCAACATCCAGTGTAATGTCATCAGTTACTGCAAGCAAACACACACACACCCTGTTCCTCGAATTACTACACAACTCCCCTTTCCACACCAGATGCGAGATAATCAACAAGCGACGAACCATTAATCATAATTCATTTTTGAGGAATTTGAGATAGAAACTTAAACACTTTCGCTAAATGCTTCTGTGCTAAAAAAAAAAAAAAAAAGCAGTTTGTTCATTCCTGGACTTTAAACGCCCCGTCAACCTAAGAACGAATCACGGATTTTTGAGGAAACAAGAGGTAATAACCACGACGGTTTATGTTTCACTGTCAGTCTTGACTTCCGCGGCTTGAGCACGTCTTCTTGTGCCGATACAGATCTCCTTTGTAGGTAAACCGCTGCGGACAGTGGGGGCACTGAAAGCTCTGGACACCGGTGTGCATGTTCATGTGTCCCGTCCAGTGTTCCCTGGTCATGAAGCCCGATCCGCACTGCTCACAGCGGTACGTGGGGTCGTCCATGTGCACCTTGCGAACGTGCCGGTGCAAACCTGTGGCGGATTTGAAAAAGCGGTGGCAGGCTCTGCAGGCCAGCATGCACCCACCCCCCTGCCCGTCCACCCTCACTCTCATCACAAATTCCTCCACTCTTTTGGCCTTATCCGCCGTCTGTTGCTGTTGGTATTGTGGCGCTGGCTGGCTTCCGGAGAAAGTTCCCGGGGGTGAGCGAGAACTGCCAAGCCCTGGAGAGAAAGATGGCAACAGTTGAAAAGTCCAACAGACAGACGTGGTAAAAGGTACAGTCTACAGCATCAACGGAGGAGAACAAAAATGTAGAAATCTATCCTTTCACTTCGGAGGATGAACCCTGTAGCGACAACTCCACTGAAGCGACACATAGACACTCCATCCAATAGCCATTACAAACATGAACTGGGGGCTTTCTGGAAAGGAAACGGAACCAAGCCTGTACGTACAGTTAAGCAGGGAGAGGGGAGAGGGAAGAAAATTGGCATGGCGTAAGAAGTGTACACTGAACTGGAAAGACGAGGAAAGTGGAGGGAATACGCTCCCCCCCCCCCCCCTCCCCCGATCAAAACATCAATCCGTCTATTGTCAGCTAAGGAATGGGTTAGTTGTTAGTCTGTACTGCTTTCAGCATATGAAGATTCTAATTCCCCCTGGCCCAATAATAAATCTGAGACAGAAAGAAAGAAGAAATGTTTTGAAGGGGTGGCTGTGTGTGTTTGTATATATACATATGTGTGTGTGTGTGTGTGTGTGTGTGTGTTGGAGGCGGGGGGGGGGGGGGGGGGGGGGATTCAAATTACTGACGGTCATTCAGTTATAAACGGCAGGCATAGCATCTATGTGTCATGGTGTTCCACTCCCCAGAGAATGGCACTTGCGCGCATGGCGATGTAGAGCTGCTTTGAACGTGAAAGCGTTTCGCGTTGGCCCGTTTGTTCAAGAGCTCAATGTAGTGGTCCCTGTTCAGACCGCAAACCTCGCAACGATACGTTGGCTTGTCCTTGTCATGCTGCCTCGTGTAGATTGGCTGCGTGTTTGTAGCGCGTCTCGCATTTCTAGCTCCCAAACTCCAGCTTGGGAGCCCTGCTCCTCACACGTACCACTGACAATTAGCTAGTCAGTTAGTTGGTGCCTTGAGCCCAGTCAACCACAGAATATGGGCCACTGCCAGGCACGCGAGGAAAACCTGTCGGCTTCTGTCGGTTACGGGACGCTGGTTCCCACCATTCCGACCCAGTGTCAATACCACCCTCCGTCTGTAAACCATATGCATGGAGGATACTGCCTGGAGACGATGGACCGAGCGGGTCCTAGTACGTCTGAAACAATGGCCTCATGATTGAGGCTTGAAATGAACGGTCCTTGAAAGCTTTCTTTTTGCCTCAAAACTCAGCTTACTTGCTAGTTGTTGTGTGCGGTTGTTGTTGTGTGTATGTGGGTGGGGGTGGGGTGGGGGGGTGGGGGTGGAGGGTCCTGCCCCTACACTTTGTTCTAAACCGTTACTTCTGAGAAAACTAAAAATGTCGCTGAAAACGTGTTCAGCTTAGTGTAACAACGTCATCAAAGTAAAGACCAACAACGTACAAGAAAAGGTAGGTAATTTTTATTTGTATTGTGGTCAGGTAAATACGTACACAAATGCAAAATGCAGCATGGTAAAAGACGGTGAACACGCGCGCGCACACACACACACGACACCAAAAATCCCAAAGAGACACCAAAAATCCCAAAGAAGTTCGTGGACATCACTTGAGACAAGATTTTAAAACCAACAATCCTCGAGGATAAAAACGAAACGAAAACGTGAAAAGAAAAAGTTAAAAACACATCTGCAGTATTCTAAATTATGACCGACAGCCAAACTGGCACAGTGACAGTACTCGTGTTTTTGAGGTTCTCTCTTTCTGTTGCTGTTTCGCTGTACATCCCTGATATCTCTGTGATTTTCAATTGCTGCTGGCAGCCCTTGTTGCCCAGCATTGTAGATTGTGCTGAAGGAAGTCGTCCTTGTTGGCAAATCTCTTGGAGCAGTGTTGGCACTGAACGCCCTGGGCACTGCTGTGCTTGTTCATGTGCTTGGTGAAGTGCTGGCGGTCCATCAGTCCCTTGCCACACACTTCACAGCGAAAGGTCGGTTCGTCCGTGTGGAACTGTCTGATGTGGCGCTTCAGGGTTTGTGGATAGTTGTAACTTGTGTGGCAGATCTGGCACCACCATTTTCTCTTTTTCCCGACATTCAGAACCATTTGAAACGGAGACAATCCTGACGCTTCCTCTTGCTGATCCAATGGTTGCCACCGGCCAGAATCTGGAATCAGAATGAGACGAGGCTGGTTGTTACCGTATTTTGTCACTAAAGTAAGACCGTTCAGTGTTGACTGTTGTATGCTGACTATCAGCATAGCTCCTTTGTTGGATGCCCTCCGAAACATAGACATGTAAACCCTGGCAAGAAATAAAGCAACAATCAACAGTGGTCGTAGCCCGGGAAACTGCCCCGCCAAGGTCGAAAAACTACAAAACGCATAATTTAAAACTTTGGTGTGATAGTGGCAAACATTGTACGCGTTTTAAGCAAAATATACCCGAGTCCCGGATTTATCTGGTACACAACCTACAGTCGGGTCAAGCGAAATGAATCCAACAAGACCTGTTACGCGTACAAGAACAGCGTCCAACACGGTTCCTGTATTTGTCTGGCATTAAATAAACGCTCTCGGCGGTATGCGTCTAACAGGTTTCTTTCTTGTGTTTGTCTGGCATAACCCAACACTGTCAGCGAAATGCATACAACACGGTTTCAGCCCATCCTTGCGCAAAATCTTCACACAGCATCGTCCTGCACCACTGAGTTAGTGCCTGCAACTCATTCACCACAGTCGCATTTTGTCTTCCATGATGAATGAAACAGCAAGACGGTCCACATCGTTGCCCGTCTCCAATAACACCAACTCATCTTGGGATTTTGACTCCGACTTGTGCCTTCAACGCAACCTGGTTTTGCATTGGCAGCTTATGCTCCTTTGGTTAAGATCCGCCCACGAAGGCTTCAAGGAAATCACCCGCAACACTAGCAGACAGGCCTCACCCATCAAAATCCTTTTCCTTTCCTACAATCTCCATTTTCTTTTTTCTTTTTATTCAAGTATATCAGTACAAACGTTTATTCGTTGCTTGCTTTCTTCCCTCTCAATTTGCTCTGTGCGCGAGAGCACGGTTCTTTCTCCATACCGGCTCCTGTCTACTGACAAAGTTTGGTGTGCTCGAGTATGTTGCTCTTCGTGTTCAGCATGTTTTATTTTGTATGTGCAACTTTGTACTAACCACTCACGTTAAGAGAAGACATGAGATTGCAATGGCATGACACAGTCTCAAATACTCTAAACCCTTTTCCGAAACCGCACTAGTAGGATTTACTTGATGAAGAATCTGATGTCCGAAAGAAAACTGACAAAGTTTGTTTGACGCTATCACAGCTGGGTGTCAACTTGAAATCTTCCGCAATTGTCTGAATCGAGCAGTATTGGGAGGGATACTGGATCATTAGGATCGTCCGAAGGTGCAAGTCTGCCCTACAGAACACATTCATGCATTTCAGCTGATTAATCTTTCTCAGCAGCGACGTCAAACTTCCCACGACCAACTTGACGTGAATAACCAAAAGGAAATAACAGCATATGTTCTATAGGTGAATTGTGTAACATAGTAAGTAATTTTTCCAGGTACACAACTGTAATTCAGCATCGGACGGGCGCAGTGTTTGTTGTCAAGCACCCTCACCCCGAAAACAACACCACAGAGACAGACCAAGAAAAATTACTAGACCGTAAATCGATACTTACTTACTCTCTCTCTCTCTCTCTCTCTCTCTCTCTCTCTCTCTCTCTCTCTCTCTCTCTCACACACACACACACACACACACACACACACACACACACACACACACACACACACACACAGAGAGACCACTCATACTGTAAGGCACACACTGAGAACGATGGAAACATTTCTTTATAACGGACTGGCAGCAACCGTTATCCGCGTGACCAACAAACACTTGAAAGAATAAAATGTAACGACAAAGACGACAAGAAGGAACCAATGTTAACTCTTTGTGAGTTTTGTAAAAAGACCACTCCCCTCACATCACTACCTTTCTCTCCATACGCTGGCTTGTTCCACATTTTTACGCGGTTATGACTCCCTCGCAAAAGACCACTCTAAGACATCTTTCACGTGTCAATGTCACATTCTCTTGACATTATATGGCAGCGACTCTAGTTGTAATTAGGGTGGTGACTCTGCTCGCAGTGGGTTCACTGGATGGTGGTTTGGGCAACACTGGCATGTTCTTAGACCTTCTTGGACGCGACAAAACTCTTGGGCCTTCCCTGAGTTCTTCCGCGAACACTGGGATTGGCCGCGCGCCCATCACAATGTTTCCTGTGGTGGTACATATCCGGTTTATAGATAAACATCTGTGGGCAGTAGGTGCACTTAAAGGTGGGTGTGTTGTTGTGTTTGTTCATGTGCCCAACATAATGGTCTTTGTACATGAAACCACGATCACATACATCACAGCGATATACAGGCTGGTTCGTATGTATCTGCTTCCAATGGCGTCTCAAACTTCCAATGTTCTTGAAACCACGTCCACATATATCGCAGCGAAACCCATGCAGACCCTTATGCATTTCCGTCATGTGGCGTCTCAAACTCAGAGCAGTCGGGTACGGGTCAGCAGTGTTGCATTCCGGACAGTACAGTGGCTCTTTATTGGTTGGCGCTTCCTTGCTCACTGAACAACACTCTACCTCCAGCTGTTCCTTAGACCGTCCTGGGTCTGTCAAATCCAACACTCTAGGCGATTCTGCCTGCTGAGTACTTTGCAGCTCCTTAGTTTGACTTCGTGCTGTGGATCCGTCATCATGCTGGCTACAAACGACCAGTTCCTCGGATCATCTGACGAGGCAAGAGGTTGTCCCGGTACCATGGTCACTGGGGACGTGCTGGGCTGAGATGACAAATCCCTTGGAGCTGCTGAAAGTGGCCGAGGTCTGGGTACAGGTACGAGGACTGCTGGGATGCGACTGGAAGAGGCCGATTTCCACGCGCCTGCCGAATGCGATAGAGTTTCTCTTGAGGTCGCGATGTCTGGGACGGTGTTGGGCCCCGACGAATTCTCTAGGTCTCTTGACGGTACTATGACTGTTGGAAGAGTGCTGGGACTTGAAAACGAACTCCCTGGGTATGCTAAAGAAGCCAGACCTGGTCTTGGTAAAACGTCTGCCGGGACAGTGCTGGTTTGGGTAACAAATTTACCGGATATGCTGAAGATGTCAGGGGTTGTCTTGATACCGTGTTTGTTGAAATAGTGCTGACTAGGATTTGGGCAATGAATTCCCTGGGTCTGCTGAAGACGCCAGAGCTTGTGTAGATACCATGCTTGCTGGAATGGTGCTGATTTGGGACAATGAATTATCCGGGCCTGCCGAAGCTGCCGGAACCTCTCTTGATACTAGGGTTGTTGAGATGGTGTTGAATTGCGGCAACGAATTCCTGGGTGTGTTGAGGGTGTCAGCGCTTGTCCAAATACGATGCCTGTTGGGACGGCGCTATAATCGGAATGCAGATCCCCGATGTCTGCTGAAGGTTCCAGAGGTTTGTGCCAACATCTGAGAAGTCCAAGAGAACTGCCTGTTGTATGGAAAAAGGACACTCTTAATTTTCTTTCAAGA
The DNA here is from genome assembly GCA_963584105.1 of Alviniconcha strummeri. Classification (NCBI taxonomy): domain Eukaryota; kingdom Metazoa; phylum Mollusca; class Gastropoda; family Provannidae; genus Alviniconcha; species Alviniconcha strummeri. The sequence continues at coordinate 5,815,235 of OY757542.1, forward strand.
GAATTAGTTCAAGTGCAAATGCCATTGCCTTTAGTACTGCTACAATTCAACACCACCAATTAATTTGCTTTTTCTGACGTGAGTTTGCTGGCAATAGCCCTACTCAAAGTGACTGTTAAAACAACAGACTGGTCCGACGTTCAACATCAGCCCCTTGTAAATATTAAACCAAACATCGCTCCCCAATAATTATCAACACTATACATATTAATTACATTCACGTTCTCAAGTAAGCCTACTTGGTCCTGCTGATGGTTTCTCTGTCTGCATATTATACTAAATAACTAAACTATATAGTTTCTAAGTACATATTTATATCGCCTTATCACAGTAAAATACCTAACTCTGTATGAAATGTGAGTAATAAACGGACACATCAGCTAAAATCTGCAGTATTATGACGGGGGGGGGGGGGGGGGAGAATTATTGCCTTGACCAGCAACAACATATCCCCACCCCTTTCTCCCGTTGTGTGCCATGCTATACTGCCAACCTACATGTCTACTTTCTCTGCACTTTGTCTGGTG
>OY757542.1:5815961-5925961 GCA_963584105.1 Alviniconcha strummeri
CCTCTGAACTTGAAAACTGGCAATGGTCACTGAAATTAACATGAGGTAAAAAGCCCAATGGTGGTTCATTTGTAAAAGGTTTGAGATGATTTTGCTTGATACACTAGATAAACTGTTACACAATAAATGTCCACATCAAGGTTGTGTGTGTGTGTGTGTGTGTGTGTGTGTGTGTGTGTGTGTGTGTGTGTGTGTGTGTGTGTGTGTGTGCGTGCGTGCGTGCGTGCGTGTGTGTGTGTGTGTGTGTGTGGTGGTTGTTGTTTTTTTGTGGAGGGGGGGGCAAAGTAAACTACACACTAGGCACTTAAATTCTGCTCTGCGTTTGAGATTATCTGCATGCATACAACATCTGAATTCAACTGGATTCATGAAATATATTCAGTTTCAGTTTTTGCCTTAAGCAGCTTTACAATACTGTGAGACCTTTTAATCCACACAGTTTGAAACATCTGTTACTACAAATAATAAACATACTGAATAAAGAAAAAAGAATGTTAGCGTTCCCACCAGTCTAAACACATGACAAGAAAAGTTGAGTGTGTTCTTTTATTTACATATACATAAAAACCAACAATCATTACAAATTTCAACCCATGATCTTTTTTCTTGTGTGTTATGTTATCTTGGCTTCTGAGGATGTTAAACACAATAAGACAGTGTCAATCCAACCGGACCAAAACTAAGCAAAACTAGCCTAATGCTGCCGTGACCGGAAAAAGGAGCCAGCCTTCTCAAAACGTGTTTTCCCAAACATGTAGTAGAAGTGACAAAAGAAAAATTCAGAATAAAAAAATCCCACTGACATTTATATATATATATAAAACTGAACTTAGGAAACTGGTTTTGTGAGCAATGATTAATGGTATGGGATGCACAGAACACTGTCAAGTCACAGCTGGCCTAAGCATACACCTCTCTGACCAAACATCAGAGAAGATGCAGAATGTGACAGTGTTTTGTACAGCAAGTCTTGGTCACTCACGGTGGACTTTAAGCTTCATATTTAAAGCTCAATTATAAATTATATATGCACAAAACATAAGCAATTAAACCACAAGCCTAAAACAAATTCTTCTGACTTGACCGTTCACAGAAAATTATAAGTTCAATGAACTTGCAACCTGCAGCATGCTGACATTTAATACACATGTGCAAAAGATGATAATGGACAGGTCCTCGACTTTGAAAAGAAAACCATCATCTGTGACCTCTACAAACTGTGAAGATAGCCCTGTAGTAAGAAAGCCAGATAAACAGGTGGGGAAAAAACCACGCTCTGTATCTAAAGAGTTCACAGATGGGGAGGAGGAGAACTAGGAAAATATGGAGTCCCTTACACCTACTGTCACTACTCCAGAGGTACTGAGCAAGAAACTGGACTCACTCGCAACAAAAGCTATCAACCTCTTAGGAGCAGAGATAGAATGACCGACAGCCTGCATAATAAAGCTGACAAGCTGGAAAGCCCAAGTCTTTGACGCAGAAACAGAAAATGACAAACTGAACTAAGAAAGATCCAGCAAAAAACAAAGATCTCAAAAGACTCAACCAGTATGACAAAGAAAATAGGCAGATGAAGTGTAAGCAAAATGACCAATAAACAGTATCTGGAATGATGGAATTGTCAAATAAAGTGACACTGTAAAATGGTACCATAAGCACTTTGGTGGATATTCAAAAACCTCTGTGCAAAGCTACAGTCACTCATTCAAAGTCACATGACTATAGTGCAGATATACTAAGAGAGAGGCACTCCACAAGTTTTCATATAAATAAAAAAATACTCCAACAGTGGAAATTTTGACTGCTGTGTTTTCATGGGTGCAGACCTGAATTTCTGCAACGACAGTACCCACCACATCATTCAGTTCTAAATTCAAGCCTAAGTCCACAGGGCCTTGAAAAGAAATCCTTGATTCAAAATTTCTTGATGCAACATCTTTACTTACTTACAAACCTTTAACTGCTGGACAAAACATGTTCTGAGAAGGCTATCTCCTTTGAGGTCATTAAGCTGTTAAAGAAAATCACTCCATGGTGAATCATCTTGTCTTGAAGCAACCACAAAACTGCCATATTAATGTATCTTACAATTTACCACAGAAAGCTGGCCAGCCAGATGAACAGCAGTCAGAAAGATATGCCAAGACATACATGCAGTGATGCATTCTCGTGTAATTGTAAAATAAATTCCACAGGGTAGACATTAACAATAAGAAAACAATTATGACATATTGTTCTTGTTTATCAAATTTACATACACCAACTTCCACAACAGTAATTATTTGCATTTGGATAATCAAATTCAGAGTCTTTGGAAAGGTATTTTAATGAGCAACATTTATTAACTCTACTGGTACCAATGCTGGATTTATGCAACTGGTGCCTGAACTAGAATTGTTAAAAAGCCAGAAAGGGGAGTAAACTGTTCAAGTTGAATCAAATTCATGTGGAGGGAAAAACATCAGCCCATTTGTATACAGCACAGTGATTGCACATCAGCCAGCCATAATTTTTTTAATATTAAGTGTCAGCATGAGGTTGTAATTGTATGGGTAAGAACAGCCTGAAATACCGCAGTTTTTTTCTACTGAACATTCTGTTGTGCATGGGAGTGTTTATTTGTGTGAAGTTAAAGATTTGAATTCTAACTTGGATATCAGATGGTGGATGGTGAGGACACATTTTTGCGGCTAACTTTGTAATGCAGTGTGACTGTGCATGCATGTGTGTGTGTATCCAATTTTGTGTGTACACGTGTAATTTAATATTTCTTTCTCCCTTATTGTTCAGAGCATATGAACACAGAATGCGAGTTATCTGGTACAGCAGATTGAAGGCTAAAGTCCAGTTAAAAGTAAAAGGCGCATCACAAAATCAGCTGAAAAAAGGAAGAAAAAGATTTTAGCTCTAAGATATGCCTCTTTTTATTTACCCCCCAAAAAACAAAAAACAACGTAATCTGGCATCAAAATGATTTAATGTATTAATGCATTTTGTTTGTTAACAAAATCACATAATTATGTATACACAGACTTGCTGAGCCAACCTATCTTTAAAACTGCCAATATACAAAAAGCTGCTTGTAGTTGTACCCCCTCCCTCCCCCACAGAGCACCAAGTGATGGTCATTACAAAGAATGTTTATGAGGAGCAAATTTATAATTTCTGCTAAATGCTTTATGTTAATACACGCCACGCAGAACAGAGGTATTTCTTCAAACACAATCTTGGTGATGCTACCAATTACCCTCGGACCCTATGTACCCAAGACTTACTCAGGCTTTTTAGTCTATTACTACTGTGGTTTGTACATGCAGTGGATGGTTCTTTTGTTGTTGCTTGCAGTTATTTGCTGGTGTCCAGCTTCATGCACCCATGTCTGGTCTGCTTGTATCTACACACTGTGGGTGTTATTTTCCCTTATGCTTGGTCAAGAAATACTGGACTGGTACATCTTGGAATCAGGTCACAGTTTAACACACCATGGTCGCTATTATGCTTGGTCAGTTGCTGGCTTGTACTTGTAGTTTAGGTCCATGCTACACATGACTATTTGCTGCACCTAGTTCCGGTGTTGAGGAGTCTACATGCTGAGGGTGTTCTTTTCTTTTATGCTTTGTCATCATGTACTTGCAGTTGTACCTCACACCGCACAACTCACACACAAACATTTCCCCTGTGTGTCTGCGCATATGTCTCTGGAAATTAAACAAACGATCGTTGGAGTAGTCGCAAAGGCTACACTGATACCGTTTTAATCCAGGTGGTAAAATATCCAGTTCTCCTGACAAGCCAATACTGGCTTCATTAGCAACTTTGAGACTCATTTCATGCCACCTCTTTCCACCTCTTGCTTCATCATGTTCATGTCCCCAGACGTATACCGAATCTGAAAGGGAAAGAAATAGTCCTCTTACTGTGAGCCACACACAAATTAGAACAGAAATTATGATGGCACATTGCATGACCTCCCTAAGGGCTATATTATAGACAAGCACAAATACATCAGGTAGCCCCTGGGTAAGACTAAAATTTTAAATGTTTCTTTTTGTGCTTATCCAACCACCGGAAATATCCGCCACAAATGTCACACTGGGACGCAATATCACTATGCCTGCGTAGATGCCGTTTGAAATTGAAGACACGGTTATTGGTGTAATCACACAGCTGACACTTGTAGTTGTACTTCTTCCTACCCAAAGGGCCTACATAATGGATGGGGTTGTGTGCATTAGCTGCTTCTGTAGGCTCAGCAAAAGACAAGTTTTCAGGAAGATGGTTTCTGCTCTTTGGCCAATGCTCATCTGCAAGAAAATCACACCCATATTTTCATTCAGCCAATGAAACTATTATTTCACCACACAGAAACACACATTTTGTAACATACATGAATTCACGATAAACGCAAGTATTATATAAGTTGAGAAAACAGGATGCCCGGCAATTTTATTTTTTGTTTTGGGGATTCCAACTCTGCAGTCTTGACCTTACTCAAAGCAACCCATTGCTTCACAATTCAGTCTCTGTGGTACTGGTTCTGATACACCCCAAAGTCTTGCTCTTACTCTGATACACCCCAAAGTAAGTGTGGGATGAAGTATTTAATTGTTCAGATAATATGGGACAGTTGCTTTTCAAGGTAAGGAACCATTTGACCACATCACTGATGGTGAAAAACACATGTTCCTATAAAAACTTCATGTGTAGTTACTGTTTGCTAGGTGGAATGCAACACTTGTGGTTTTGGTTGTTGAACTGTATGTAGATGTGTTTTATTGTTGTTTTGTTTGTTTGTCAGGAACTGTATGTGCATTGCAGTGAACTGAATTTGGGTTAACAGAGAATTGTACTCTGATTTATCCTTAGTAATAATATTGCAACATACCAAATTTATCAACAAAGATTTCAGTGGTTCAAAGGACAATGTACAGGTGAAGCCACCCATGACCACGTCACTAAATTAAGTATCTGAAACATTTCCCATGAAACTGGCTCATAACGTACCAGTGTATCAAGGTTGGTTAAAAAGGGGTTCAGCTGCTAAGACAGTAAAAGGTTTTTTTCTTCTTCTTTTTTCTGAGGATCTGAACTCCAAAAAAAAAAGACTGACCTTCATGACAGGTCTTTAGGTTCACAGTCACATAACACTTAAGCAAATAATAAATAGTGTACCTTCATACCAAGTCTGCTTATCTCCCCCCCCCACCCCTCCTCCCCGAAACTATGGAATAAACCTGTTGCATGGGAGTTGTGGCTTGATTTATTCTGATGCACTCTGAGGAGACTTCTTTTGAATACTTTTTGACACATTTTTGTTGGATGAGTGACCTATAGATATTAATATCTCAATACTGTCAACTGGATGGACTTGGTTATTCATTATGTTTGCTGTAGCATTTCAAAGTATTGCATGTCTTGAATTGTAAATCAGACCCATTGCATGACCCCTTCCCCATACACACAAATGCGTATTTCAATATTGTCAACTGGATGGATTTGGTTAATCGTTGTTTGCTGTAGCGTTTCAAACAAAAAGTACTGTATGTCTTGAATTGTAAATCAGACCACTGCATGACCCCTTCCCCATAAACACAAATGCTTATTTCAATACTGTCAACTGGATAGACTTGGTTAATCGTTAGGTTTGCTGTAGCGTTTCAAACAAAAAGTATTTTAATTTTTATGTCTTGAATTGTAAATCAGACCATTACATGACCCCTTCCCCATACACACAAACGCTTTTCTTTCCGCTATGTTTGTGTCATTCAACTGGTGGAACTACTTCACAGATGCTGTAGCCTATAAAAAAATATATATTACTCTTGGATTTTAACCCACTTGGCCCCAGACTGCCTGTCACCACCTGCTCTTTTTCCTTACCATGAAACCCCAGACCGCCTGGTAGCGGCCGGCTAACAGACGCTCCATACTAGCATCTTGGCGTATGCAAATAGGAACAGGATTCTCACAAGACTTGTAGCCTCGTTTCTGCTATTGTTGACTACTTCTGACGATGTTGTTTGTTCGAAGTTCGGTGAAGTTTGAGAGACACTGTTAATTTTCAAAGTTGCAAGGTGGACGTGTGATAGATGGCTGAAAATAAACAAAAGCCCTACTGTTAGCAATGGCATCGGAGCTTCATCCTTTGAGATTTGAACTGGAAATTTGGCTCAGTCGCTTACTGTGGGCACCCTAACAAACTTACGGAGCTTCATCTTTGGAAATTCAAACTGGAAATTTTGCGTCAGTTACCCCGTAGGCCCCCAAAAACCTGACATTTAAATGTGGACATTTCTGACTTGGGATTTCTTTTCTTTTTTATGCTTTTATTTTTTAGTGAAAAAAATCAAAACATCTTGGATATACAAGAACGCTGTATTCGCAAACTGGGAAAAATATGAAGTGCGCTGAAACTTGTTTGGAGCTTATTATCGATTTTTTAAGTTGTATACTGAGATCATTTGACACAGTTACTTCCATTCGCAAGGGATTTTGTAGCGAAAGGGCAGCGGCTGGTCTGGGGCCAAGTGGGTTAATGTCCTGCCAACAGCAGAGGATCACCTCAGAACAACATGCAAATAATGAAAGTACACAGAACTATGTACATCACAAGAAAACTTTAAAAATGTAAAGCTAGTGTTGTTCCAAAACAAGTTGACTAGACCACAAGGGACACACACATATTTATTAAAAACAAAAACAAAACCATAATGGAACAAGTCAATTATCTCCCCCCCACCCCCCCACCCCCCAATTAATGGTAAATGTACACCAAACAACATCACAAGGCAACCAAGATGCATACAATCTAGTACTGTTTAAACAAAGCCAAAAGGAGACTAACCTGTGAAGGATTACAAGAGCATCTTATTCTGCCTGTTGTATTTTGTACAGTGAACCTCGTGACCCACCCTGTGAGGGATTACAGGAGTATCTGAACTTGCATGTTGTATTTTGTACAGTGAACCTTGTGACCCACCCTGTGAGGGATCACAGGAGTATCTGATCTAGCATGTTGTATTTTGTACAGTGAGCCTCATGACCCACCCACCACCTCACAAAAGAGGAGGACAGAGAAAACAACACAAATTCAGACAAGGAAACAAAAACCAAAAAATTCTCGCCTCAAAGCAGGAGCCAAATGTCAATTTTGTTTATCCAAGCAGTGAAACTACCCATCACTGGCGTAAATGGTCACTCAGAGCACAAATTCATTTGAAATACAAACTAATACACTTCATGATGCACTCTACCATGCAGATTCAAGAATCAAGAATACTGACATACTGAATTATGGTCACGAGCAAAATCTGTATAATTCTTGTATAATGCATAATGAGATTATGTGCCAATCAAACACTGTCTAATACTGGAAGGAAGAAAACCTCTCCAAACTGCAAAATTAACGATGGTACATTTCTATGACTCTGAGATGCAGCAAAAATAGATGGAAAGGACATGATGTTCAGGCACATCAGCTTTTTCATTTCCTGTGTTTGATCTTTTTATGCTGATTCAGTTTGTATTTGTCACTAATTAGGTCCCCACAAACATCACACACAAACTTCAGTCCATAGTGCATGCGCATGTGACGTTTGAAATTGAATAACTTAAAGTTGGAGTAGCTGCATAACTTGCATTCATACACCTTTCTCTGGAAGCTATCCACTTTCAGCACCACACTGTCCTTATATTTCGTTATTAGATCATCAGACACTGGATGTGATCCACCATATTGCTCTGAAGGGACATACTGGCCTGGCAGCCCATAATCTGCAAGGAAACAGCGTCACATCATCAGGCACCCACAAAAAAGTGGAGGTCCAGAGTAAATACATCATCTCCATATTTATTTTAATCTGGCCATAGCCTGTGGGATGGGGCAATTCAGTAATAGCCATTTGCCTGCTCAGCACTTTACTTAGGATTTATGAGGAAGAACAGGTAAGCAAGTGGCCCAACCATTTTCTTTTTAAGCAAGAAATACTTTCCCATTCTATATCTCATCATGAAATGACCATGTGTAGTTCACAGGATGCTAAAATCCAATCACTGATTAACTTCCTTTGTATACAGGACAAGTGGTAATCCGGTATGTGTGGTTGACAGGATGCTAAAATCCAATTACCAATTTACTCCCTTTATACACAAGACAAGTGGAAAGATGGTGTGAATCATGATTAATATATTTCATGCATGCTTAAATCAGCAACAAGCAGTTCGTAATCCAATATTTACAGTGAAGAAAACAGAATCAAGTTATGAATTAATTACCATATTTGTATGCAATAGTGCAAAATCAAGAGGCACCGTGTCACTGGTTTGCTCTATCAGACTGGACAAATCTGGGATTCTCATTGGCTGTAACCCAGAATTTGCATACTAACTAATGCTGCTGTTCATCTGTGCAACAACTGTGCAAATACTTCAGCTGGATTATGTCCAAGAAATGACAGAAACATGCTGTCAATCACTATTACAGTAGCAGGCATGCTTATAAATGGAGCCTCTTAAACTGCAACTGATGTGTGTGCGCTGTGAACAATGACAAAGTCAGTCATTAAGTTTCAAACAAAGGGTTTTCATTAATTACTGATGCAGTATTTCTCCAATTCTGATTACTGATAATGACAATGTGCTAAGACAGTAGCACCAATACATCACACTTTAGAATTTATTTGTTTACTATAACAAAGTTATCTTAACATTTAAAGCTATACTTTTGTATGGCTGTAGTTTGATGCAAAGTAAATATACTTTTGTATGGCTGTAGTTTGATGCAAAGTAAACTGAACACAACATACATACAAACTGATGGCGGAGAAGCAGCACGACAGAATGAAATCATATGTTGTGGTTCAACTCATGATGTCAACTCTTGTCAAACTTCTCCCCTGATAAAAGTTCTCCTTTTGCTCCCCACAAATTATCCTACAGAAGTTCCACCGTAACAACAAACTACTCCCCATGATTTAACCTACAGTGGTTCCACCATAACAAACTGTGTGTGAGCAAGAGACCATTCAATTCAGCAGCTGTACATCTACTTATAAGTAATCAAGTTTCCAATTACTGATTCACCCTGACTGACTGGGCATAAAAATCTTTTTAAAAAACAAGTTACTTATCAATTCCTGCTCAGAAAGCTTAATTTTTTTTATCTTTTTTTTATCACTATGATAGTCATGCATACAGATTCATATTTTTGATTCCTTTATGTTTAGCAACAAATTTGTTGTAATCTTGATGGTACTGGTAGCCTTGACCACACAGCTCTCCTCTAATGCCATCACCAACTTGCATTTGTAAACACAGAATTATATGATTTATTCTTGTAATGAATACAAAACATGATGTATCACTATCAGTATACGCAACATTTATCATAACTGCCATCACTCAATGGACCTAAGCTTACAAAACATATACGTTACTGATGCTGGCATTTCAGTGTCTATGGAATTACCAGGAGGAATCTGACAATACATATTTTATATACATACCAAATAATCGAACATCCACCATTTCTGATGGCGGCTACTTGAAGACGTGAAGAAGAAGTTGTAATTTAACAAGCACCTTTCCAGTCACAAGCTCCACATCAGTGAAAAATGGAAAAGAACTCTGTAGGAACTACCCAACAGAATAAGTCAGTTTTCATGGTGATATCTTAAACTAGTTCAGTAGTTGAAAGGCATGCACTGGGTCTGACTTCAACCAGAAATAAATCTATTTCACATTTCTTTGGGAGGAAAGTAAAACTTTGCAATAAATATGTATGCACGCATGCATAAAGCTGTGCATCCTCTCCATAACATGCCACTCAGATCCGTCAGTGTCACTTAAAATGTCCCATTATGTTTGAAAATCTAGTCCTAAGCATACAAGACAAACAACAAATTAACAATGATGACAAACTGTCAATACAGCGGTACCCCAGACACCTCAGCAGCCTTTCCAACAATTCAGCTGTCCATCTGAAGTCTGACTTGGAATCAGCTCCCATCACCAACTCTGGAGTGGGTCAGTTCTCCCCACCACATCATGAATACCAACATCCCCTGTGTCCTCAACATCACCCCCATGTGAGGGCAATATGTACCACTCTTACTAAAGCTCAAGGGTTTATGAGCTGTCAAACTGCCCTGGTCCTGCCCCAGGGGTCCAAATGCTGCACCACTGATCCCTGGTCAAGTTCACTTCCATTTTCATGCCTATCCATCTCACTCTTGACTGCCCACCTCCCCCATCACAAGCGTTGCTTCAGCAGAGCCATGCTTTTTCCTGACATGTTTCTGCAGATAGTAACGGCAGTTAAACTGGACTTCACACAGATGGCATCGGAACAGCTGTCCTGTGTGGATGCGCATGTGACGTTTGTAATTGTTCTGATAGATTGAGGAATAGCCACAAATCTGGCAAGTATGTGTTTTGGCCAAAAAAGCACTGTGCCCATCAGGTGCTGCATTTCTAGCAGTGTGAAGGGTCCCAAAGCCCCTGGGCCAAGTGCACACACCTGCAAGAATGAAACAGTCTGCCTTTACTAACAGTAAAATGGTGTCCAAAATATAACCAGACTACAAAATTAGGTATGGATAATTATATAAAACCGCAGCCCTATATTACTTTACAGATCAACACCGGGTGCATTATCTTGTGCCTTTTACAACAGCAGTCCTTGTGGGTCATATCCAACAGTGCAGGAACATGCATCTCACAGACACTGGCTGTATGGTCTGCATCTCCAACAACATTGCTGCTTGAAACAGCTGAAGGGTACAGCCTCTGCCATGATCAACAGAATTTATTTTTGCAAAACTAAACCAACAAAAACCGAACCATCACTGACACTGTAATAGTGTCTATGGTATCAACTGGCAACAGTGTCAGGCAAAAGACTTGGCACATTTCCACCACTGGAGCTCTCAACAGCAGCTCCAACAGAAGACTCTGATCCTGAAGCACAATTCTGTTGCGAAGATCCATGATTTCTAAGAATGTGTTTTTGGAGATAGTAACGGCAGTTGTACTGAACACCACAGACACCACATCGGAACAACTGTCCAGTGTGCCTGCGCATATGGCGCTTGTAATTGGTCAAATAGGTGGTGGAGTACTTGCAGACGTTGCAAGTGTAAGTTTTAATGGCCATAGAGCTGGGGGGTCTGCCAGCAAAAGCGTTTCTAGCCACCCCCATCATGTCATAGCTCTGTGCACTTGGTGGCCACCCCAACACACCTGAAAGAAAACCAAACAGCCCACTTTACTTCCCACCTCCCAGCAGTCACATGTACAACTCTCGCAGTCCAAACAACAGCGCGTGCAAATAAAGCCTCAATAGACCAACAGCTTCCTCATGACAATATCATATACTTGCTCCCAACCTGACACAAACACAGCTCTACTGGTTTGTTTGTAATTGTATTATATCCAAAGATCTGAGCATCAGTAATTCCCAAATCCGAAATCCTTCCTCAAAACACAACATAGGCGACATAAAATTCTGTCACGCTCCAGCTGAACAAGAAATGCTTCAAGCTCCATAGAAGAAAATGTGTTCACCACTGAATGCTGACGCATCAAATACAATTAGTAAAACTAAACATCAACCCAAGAAAGTCCTATCATAAATATACCAATAACTGAAGCGAGCAGAAACTGCAGAAGCCACAATCAAAAAATAATCTAGAATTTAACAACACGGTCACATTAATCAATTTTAATGTAAGCTCCAGTATTCATAACATTTCAGCAGGAGTTTCAAAACACCATTCACACAAGTGTTAATTAAATTATGCACTTCAAAGCCTGATGGAAAATGTGTACTGACTGCAAATGCACTCTGGATTTTTGGTCAATCATGCCAGTTGTCATTGCTTACATTAACACAAATAAACCACCAACACAGAGTTCTGATTTTTATTTTATTTCAATAAATGTTTCATGAAACACATTTGTATGTATCCGCAAACCACCTGATCCACTTAAATTACAGCAGGCATGCACAGTTAACTATGTGGAAGACTGGATGTTGCAAAGTTGAATTAGAAAATCGTGTGACACATTGGGAATTCTGCTTCGCAAGTCAATTTTTTATTTTTGCTTTCACTAGCCAAAAGAAAAAAAGAAGTTCATGGAATGAAATACACTCGACTACACCTTCCAAACTGTGCAGAGAAAAACCAGACTGGCTTCTTGCTTGAATGCCTCCATTTTTGCAGCACACCAATATTGCATAAAACACCTGGATAATTCATTGTAGGAGAGGGACCCAAGGGTAAGCACACTAACAAAATACCTTACCTTGTTACACAGTAGATGCACTCATGGTTTCACAGACATACATGGTAGTCTTTTGTCAATGACATTACACATGTGTCAATGTTGGTGCATGTGTTGATCAAACAGCAGGAAGCACAAGGGACATCCACAACCATACAGCAACTCTGTCAAGTTTGTGTCTCAGCTCTTTCAACTTGCAAGTTGTTACAAATCACACAATTACATACATAATTTGTATCCAGAGCTCTTTGTCATTCTTTGACCAAGTTGACCAAAAAGTCTTTTTGTTGTTGTTGTTGTAATAACATTACATCCATTTATTGTTTGGTTTCATAACTTGTAACAATATGCCTAAAACTGTTTCTTTCAAAACAAGACCTTTACAGTGGTGTTTTGCCAAAATTAAATTTTCACCCTTTATAAAACAATATTAGCTGAACAGTCTGTGAACTTAGTGTACTCCCTGCTGTTTGCACAGTCTGTACTCAGAAACAAAGGACAAAAGCAACATAAATAAATGGAGAGAGGGGGGGAAAGGGGGGGGGGGGGGACTAAAATAAAGAAAAGAATTACACACAACTCTATTAACAAAATGAAAAGCTGACGAAAAGAAGAGCTGAATGGAGAAAGGTCATTTGCCTTTATCTAGGTTCACCATGGTATGTATTAATTTACAAATACAGATCAACAGTCTCAAAACCCCACTATAAAAAAGGACACAAAAGAATACTTTGTCAAGTAATCTACAGAATACCAAGTATCAACAGTGCCTCTGGAAGTAATGCAATACCATGATCAGATCTGTTAACCAAAAATGTTCTGTCTAAGGGAAAATACAGAGAGGCTGTCAACCACCATGACTGTCAATGACACTGGTGGGTAACAGTTTTGACAGTAAAAAAAACAACACACACATGGAATGGTCTGAGATTTCTGCACTTATCTGACCCACTCAGGCTTTTGTACTGACAGACTGTGATCTGTTCAAGCCAGCCAATGTACATTTATCCCAGCATAGCTGCCTGAAGTTCAAGAGTGATCCAAACACACTTTGCATGTCAGGATTTGCAAACTAGTTTTGGGTGTCACTCACTGCCTGACATTTGTTCTCTTTTAGTTTTACACTTCACAGTTAATCTACTTCTATGCAAAACATCAATATCTGTGACCTTGTATTGCAATATATGACAGGAAACAGAATGGTCATTTACCAAGTCATGTACTGACAGATCTTCCCCACACAAATGCACATTTTTTTTTCCCCCAATCATGGGCAGCTTTAAGCCTTCCCCCATCAAACTCTTCTTTGTTAGAATTTAACTTCTGACAATGAGGCAAAACCAACCTTTGAACTAGTAAGTTGAAAACTAGCAACTGCTTGTACTGGAGCAAAAAAATAAGCCTGCTCAATGAACCCCAATCCTTCAAAGATAAACTTTAAAATCATCAAAATGTGGAATCTGGCTATATTCTAACATCAGTATTATTTTGTTGAGGAATAACTTAGAACAAATTATGAATTTCCATCAGCCAGAAAGTGCCACATAAGCTACATCCACTGATGCTTACTTTTCAAAACTTCATGACCTATATTAATATTCACGAAAGTCTTGCTCAGTTGTGCCTGTTTCTATCCCATACAGAAAATAATAAAAGTCAGCAGAAAGGAGAAGGATTGGAGATCATTGTATAAAGTGTCTAAACTACACACAGTGAGTCACAGCCTGAAGAAGAACTAAGCCCACAAAATTGTCATCATGTAACTTTGTAAGCATATCAATTGCATTCTAAATCCACAGATCCAAAATGCTACAAATTCAGTTCAATAAAATGAAAAAGTAGTTATAATTTTCAATTTTATACTACATGCACCAATATTTCAATGTGAGCTGTCTTTATCTGTAGCAATACATACCCCCCCCCACCCCCCCCCCCAGTGTTCTAGTTAATCAGGTTTTATCTTTAATGTATTGTTAGAACGGATGGAGAGTGGATTTTAAAAAAAATAAAAAATCCTAACATTTGTTTTCAGCCAGTGGCAGCAACAAATTCTTAAAGAATTGTTATGTTTGCAGCGTATCTACTTGTATTATATGTGTGTGCTCAGATCAGAGTTTGGTCATGTTTTACACAGCGACAACTTTGGTTATTTAATTCCTGTATGTAAATTCTTGCATGGTTTGGTGGTCATAATCATGGCTCAAAACCTTTTCATTTGTGTTACTACTGTTAATACATTTTTCTGCAGATTTTTGACTAGCACACTGTGCTTTAGATTTGGCTAGGGATTATGCGCCATGGAAATGTCCATCATTACTATTAATTTTGCAACACTGCTGTATATTTTTTAAACTCATAAGTGGGAAATGTTCATCAATCATTGCAAACTGCCAGATTATCCAACATCTACCATGTGCTCATTACCAGGCATTTGCAAAGCTGACAATCCCAGCACTCAGTGTGATGAAGATTTTTCTTTTGAAAACAATCTACAGCTTACTGCACCAAGGGCATACACATGTCCAGAGCACCTTGCTGTGTAAGAGCTCAAGCCTAAAATCTCCATACAGGACCTCAAGTCTTGAAATGTGCCAGTTACTCCCAACAAGATGAAGATGTGTAAAGCTTATTGTTTATGAACTTGCTTGATTAATTGTACAGATACAGAAACTAGTGCAGCCAGGTCATGCAACAGCAATCTAACATACAAGGTTTGCTACTTTTTTTCTTTCTTTTTTTTATTATGGTTGTGTCATCAGACATTGTACTGACAAGTACAGCTTTAGAGAACTTATAAGCATGCAAGATTTGAAGTAAAACCATATCCAGCAAAATACGAATGTATGAAATTTGTCCATCTCCCTAGAATAATCACCAGTTCAAAATAACACCAAGTCAACCAGAGCTTATCAAGTCTATGTATTTTATGATCATACATATTTTGAACATGATCAGAGTTAACACAAATTTCCTGAGAAAATTATGCAACTTTAATTTTTCAACAGCTTGATGCCATCATGACCTCAAATGCAGCATTCATTTTCATAACATTTAACAGTGTCCAAGAAAATTACAGCACAAATGTTTTTGCCATGAACAGCAAAACACCCATGGACATATTTTCACGCAAGTCAAAAAGTACACAGATATGGGTTGTTCTCCAAAGCTGTTTACCAGAAACTACCACTGTAGGTGGCCCATATCAAACAAGTGTTTTGAATCAGTCTTTTGTTGCAATGGCTGCCTTTTACTTGTGTTGCATACTTATGTGAGAGACATTAAAAACAATACTGAATGACAGTGCTGAGGTATATTTGGTGGATGCTGCAGATTCAGTGGATGCTACTTTTAGTACGCTTGTCAAATACCTTTGGACCACAAAGTTAGTTTTAAACGTGTAATATACTGATGTCTTTCCATGTTGGAGAGATGATTTGGCATTACAAAAGCCAAAATTAGAAAATATTTAACCATTTCCCATAATATTAATAGCACCATTATCAAAGTTCATTCAGAGTTCAAACAGACCAAAAACACACTCATTCAGTACAGCAAATAAATCCACTACCTACTACTTTATTTTTTATTTACTACACAGGACTGTGTCATATTCATCTGCAATAAAACCAGAACTGCAAATATTAAGTTAAATATTAATATTTGGGATTCAAAGTTATTTGCCAGATTGTGTTTCCAGTTTCAGGTGTGCTGCACACAAGAGAAACATGACTTGGAACTATTTTTTATCAAATCAGACTGTGTGCACCAAAACCCTGCACAGTCAGTACAGCAAGTGAACATGCTAGCTTAGTAGCTACTAGTGTTCTGTAATGATTGCACACACTACTGAGTGGTGTTTGCATTAAAATCAGCAATCCAAATACTAAGTTGGCTATTAATATTTGGGAGTCAGTTATTTACTAATAAATATTAGCAAGTTTCTGTTTCAATTTTTTTCTCTGCCAAATTATTCACAAGTGAAACATGGCTTGGAACTAATTTTTCATCAAATTAGAATGTGTCCATCAGTGGAACCAAAAGGCCGCATATGCATGCCTAAACTGACACAGAATGTGCTTTCTGGTGGGGAGTAAGCAGTGATTTAGTCTGTTAAGTCCATCCATAACCAGGTGTGATGCCAGTATCTAGCAGAAATGTGGTGGACTAAACTCTGTTGAACATATACAAGTCTATGGATCTGTATAATGCATTTCTGCAGTTGGTATTGTTGTTTTGTGGATTTAGACATATTACAGTTTACACTGCTTGGTATGTTTTGATAGTCCATTGGTTTTGCTCAGAAACCAATGAGGTGAAGTGGGCAAATTTGTCAGCCATTTTGGATTCTGGTGACAGTTATCACACTTTTGGACACAGCTTTGGAAAATTACCTATATATATGTATCAAACTACTCAAAGTCAAATCCATTCATTTCATAACTCATGCTACTGTATGCATCAGCATGCATTTCCTATTCACTTAGGTAAGCACATTACACCATTGACCAAACTGTTCCTACAGCTGTACAGTAGACCTGGATCTTTTTCAAGCAGTGACTCAGTAGGAGAAAAAAAAAGAGAACACGAGGTAAAATAAAGTTCAGATTCCTACCTCTAACGCCTGAAGTTCCTGGCTGAGGTTGTGATGAAGTGGATGGACCGTAATGTTGAGCAGCAGTCATATCATGTGCGCTAGGGACGAATGTGGCAGAAGCAGAGTGATGGAGGGAGACAGGGTACAAGGAGGCATCAGGCATGTTGTCAGAGGAAGAGGCTGTGGAAAGGACCATATCGGCATATAAACAAACTGAACAAATGACAAATACATGACTCAAGTTCACATAAATGTAGTACCAGTCTCCAGTCCTGTGCCTTATCAACAGGACTTTCTGGGTTTAAAAACAGTAATGTGATGTGTGCCCATTATTTTTTGTAAGAGTACCTGGGTGTTTTGTGAATGCATTTGGTTTCTGATCTAATTTTTCTGACTGCCAACATCAGAAATATGCTTGCTCTCCCAAGTAACTGGGATGATTGACTTTACTCCCTCTAATTTCTAAACTACTTTTAATGAGCACCACTTACACAAATAATAAGGCATGACCAGGGCAGGAATTTAATGTAATTCCGTCCAAACTGACATCATTCACACACACACACAAAATATTGGCATCAACAAAATGATTTTTTTTTTGTGCATGGCCAGGGTATGACAATAAGGACTGCCCAGGGCAGGTAACTTACTTGGTCGGGCAGGTGAAGATCTCAGTGGCCTGCCCTACTGGGAAAGTCGTTATCAGTTCTGTTAGCTTTTTTACTGACAGTATCATATTTCAATTCAAGCACTAGATTTCGAGTCACTGTGACAGTTTTTGTTTTGCGGTTCCAAAATCGCAACATCAGTTTCCTTTCAGTTTTACATCATCAAAGTGACCGACTTCAGTGTCGTACCATGTGATTAGCTTGCCAGTGCAGTTAAGCCAATCAGAAGCTAGCTCTCTTTACTCATGGTGAAGCATGGCTCGCACTCAGTTATCTTTGGTGTGAGCTTTTTAAAAGGAGCATCAGAGGAAGAAGGAGGGGATGAAAACAAAAATAAGTTCGAAAAGCTGAAAGCTAACATATCCCAGTCAAAAGAGAGGAAGTTTGTTCCCAACTGCAAATGAAAGAATATGCTTGGGGTGTTTGCAATGATGACATGGGCCACAACTATGCCAGTACTAGTGGGAATTTTAAAGCAATTTCTTCATCTTCTTTCTTTTGAGGGAGGGATAGGGGGCAAGGGGAGAATGGGGGTGTCAGATCCAAAGTGTAATCAATGAGCATTTTAAAAGACCTAACTGTGGCCGCTAAAATGTTCAAATTCATAATCATGTTCTGATCAAGAATTTCTGTTCATCAAAGGGACAATACTCCAGACTCGCGATCTTGTTTTATCGTAAAAATAGGGGAAACACTGGACCTTAAAAAAATAATAAAAAACTTTCTCATTCTTAAATAACAGATAATGAAGGCAGGAATAAACTAGTATAAATCTGAATCCTTTATTAACACAGAAAATAAAGAAATGTATCTGGTGCAGGTTTGGCACAGTTCCTTGTGTTAAAAAACACAACCACTGATCCAAGCTGCCTGGGCTATGTTGGGTCATGTATGGCAGTTTGGGTAATTAATATTAACAATAATTAAAATTCTGAAATTAGAACTGTCACAGTGTTAGAATGAAATGAACAGTAACTGCCTGTTGGCTTTCACAGAAATCATGACATTCTGTACTGCATTGCTGATACCATTAGTACTGAGACAGGTACCACTGGCAGTGGCACTGTAGAATTTTTTTTATTATGAGCTTGAGTACTTTACAGAATTTTATCTCTTTCAAGTATGAACCTGGCAATTAACAATGTTACAAATTTGTGTAACTTTGTGGGGAAGATGGTTTGTGTGTGTGTCCGTCTACTTTTATCACACTTTCTACCCTTCAAAATCCATTTGACAAACATATCGCCTATTTTAATCAAAATGGCTGATTTTAAGAATCTGGCATGGGCAACTAGTTTTGCCACTCAGGCACGTAGAAAATTCATCTACTTGTCCTACAGGGCTAGTGGGGAAAAAAGTTGTCATACCCTGATGGTAGTAAATGCTGTTGACAAATTACACAGAAAAAGCAGATGCAACTAGTTCAGTGACTTGGTTGCTGCCACTCATTATCTTGGGCTCATGGTTGATGAGGCTACTGACATTGCAACCCCTAAAAAGAAAAAATTATGATTTTGTATGTCAGATTTGTATGTGATGGGAAATCAAAAATTGTGTCTGGAGACAACACTGAAGTAGCTGATGGCAAAGTGGAATTTTTTTATGATGAAGTCATGATGCAAGAGTCACACATGGAGGTGGGGGGGGTGGGGGGGGGGGGGGGTACTCTAGACAGGGAAAGAAATAAGGTGTTTGCTAGTAGAGTTTACTACTAACTAGCAGTATCTACAGATGGCCATGTATCCCCGTGGTTACAGTGATCAATAGACAATTTGGCACTGTGCTGTATATTGAATTAATATTGATGCAAGACATTAAAATAACAAAAACAACACTGAAATATAGGAATAAAGTGTTTACATATTCAGTTGATGCTACAAACCGATCTAAAAACTGGCTTTTCTTCGTGATATATTCTCCACAGGTCAAGCAGTTAGTATTAACTGGTAGTTTCCAGCATTCTATTACAGTACCGGTTAAAAACAGCATGTACCAGGAACAATACTCAGCAATTGGTCAGACATGGCATTTTGTTTGACTGGTTCTCAACTACAAAAAAAGCACAGAGAGAGCGAGAGTGAGAGAGAGAGAGAGAGAGAGAGAGAGAGAGAGAGAGAGAGAGAGAGAGAGAGAGAGAATGCTTGAGTTATGTTGTGTACGTGTTCTAGATGGGGAAGGGAGCAATGTGTTTGCTAGTACTGTAGTAGAGCTCTAGTAGTAGTAGTATCAAGAGCTCTACTAGTAGTGGTAGGCCATGTAGTAGCTGACTGGTCACACTTACAGGGATCATCTGGTTTCCACGAACACTTTCAGTTTCACAACCATACAGATGACACACCCATTAAAAAAATATCTAGCACAATCACTGGTCAAGTATGTGCCATGGCCTCGAAAGTACCTTCAGACCATGAACAAAATTGAATTAAAACATAATATTCTGAAGTCTTTCCGTGTTGGACAGATGATCTGGCTTTACAAAAGCTAATATTAGAAAATATTCAAGCATTTTTGATAGTAGTATCACCATCAAAATTTATTTCCAACTAACTAGAAACATGCTGGGACAATACAGTGGTCATGGGTACACCAGGCGTTTATTTACCACACACAGATTTTGTCTGTCTCCACCAAACCAGAACTCTAAATCTTAAGTTGGAAAGCAATATTTATGGTTCAAAGTTACCTTCAAGACTGGGTTTTGGGTTTTAGGTGTGACGTATCATTTTTAGTTTCTGCATTACTAACAAAAAGTAACAACTATTTTCATCAGTTTAGACTGTGTGCATCAGCAAAAGGCCATAATACATGTTTTGGTTGATCATGTGCATTGATTGTTGTGGGTATAGCAGGGAGTGATTTTATTTGAGCCCATTTATATGAACGTGCGGCATGGGTGATCAAGTGGAAATGTGGTGGATCATACTTATAGTCTGTCAAATAAAGATATGTTTGTGCACCAGCATTCTGCTTTTTTTGCAGTTGGTTGATTTTTTTTTTGGGGGGGGGGGGGGGGGGGGGGGTATTTAAACACATAACACTTCTTACTGACTTGGTCCATTTTGAAGCCCAATGCCAATGGTTTTGCCCTGAAACTGCTGAAGCAAAGTGGGGGAAAATGTTGGCCATTTTAGATTTTGGTAACAGATGTCACACTTTTGGTATATAGTTTTGGAGAAGATCTTTTATTAAAACTAAAACATTACTCTTGTCAGGATTATTTTTTTCTTAAGGCCTTTGTTTCAAATTGTAATTCTAACAGTTTGGCCATTTCTTCACTTACCTCTTTGATGCGTGCCTCTGCCATACTGCTGCCCACTGGAATTTTCAAATTGGCATGCCGACTGCTCCCCCTCCACATACTCCTCTTTAATAAACGTCACTTCCAAGTCCCCATCACTGTCATCTCCCCTTTCGGGCAAGTCAGAGTTACTGTGATCATCCACACGTTCCAACACACTACCCGCAAGGTTAACTCCAAGGTCACTTGCACTTTCCCCACCCACACCAGCAGTTTGTGGCAACACTGTGCCCAGTGAGTCCTCACCCCGGAGCTCACTCAGCGTGGGTTTTGTATCAACAGGACTAGAGGATCCTGATGGATCATGGGGGGACTGGGAAAGGAAGTGGGATACAGGACTAGGACTTGAGCTTTTGTGAGATGATTTGGCTGCCACTACATCATTGCTCAAGTCATCTGATGCTTTCCTTTTGGCTGTACTTGAAACTGGTGTGGAATGTGAGGCGTTGTTGTCCTTTGCACTGGAAGAAGATCCTGAATGTGACTTCTCATGTGACCGTGACAAAGCAGAACTAATGCTGGATATTGCTGAAGACACTTTTCCCACGTCACCCGTGTCTGTGGAATTAGTCCTTTGCACCACTTGATTCCCTGCCTGTGCAACTTGTGTGTCTTTAACTTTTCCCTTTGAGTCTGATTTTTGGTTTCGAGCATAAAAGCTGTTGCTGATAAACAAGGTGGAATTCTCCTCATTTTTGCACACTTTTTCCTCCAGAATGTAGTGTAAAGATGATCCCTTGTCCACACTGAGATTAATGTGCCCAATGATCTCAATACCATTGTGGAAATCAAGGTAACCATGGCACAATGTCTGAACAGACTTGATCAAAGCATTGATAAACTTGGCAGCAGATTCGTCATCCAATTTCTCCATGTCTGGTTTACAGTTCTACCACCATCTGCAACAAGTTTAAATGAAATGCAATCACACTGCAAACAGCAAATGCACTGGGAACATGTAATCACTATTATTGTAATTTGTATTATGCTGCTTTAAAACATGTTTCTGCCTTTTGTTGGTGGGCTAACTTGCTTAATCAAGTTAATGCCCAGTTTTTTTCTGACACACTAGCAGGGACCATGATCCCAGTAGGCAGGGAAAGAGGGAGACTGTACTTTATTACCTAACACCACTGTCACCATCAGAAATATGTCTGCATTAAGATGGGCAGCAATTTTAATGTTTCATTAATTGAGGAACAAAGTTACAACTTACAAGACAGTGTCAAACTCGAAGCCTGAGTCAAACAGATCACAGCTTTTCAAAGAGGAGAACTGACGCAGGTTTGGACCGAAGTCTTTCTGCTTTAATACTTCACTTTAATACCACCCTAATGGCTAATGCCTTACCTTACAGTTGTTGTTGTTTGTGTATGTGTGAGCCTGTTCAGCCTAGTAGTAAGGTGTTAGGCTGATAAGCAGAAGGGCCTCGGCTTGATTCTGCTTCAGCTCTTCTTTCTCTTCAAAAATGTGGTTTGTGGACACTTAGAGTTGTGACTTTGTGCCTCACAATTAGTGAAACATTAAAATGTCTCTCATCACTGCCCATCTTAATGCAGGAGTCATTCTCGTGGTGAGATGTGTATATGATCTCCCTCTTCCCCCACCTCCATACCTCTTTCCCCCAGTCCCCAATAAGCATTTCTGTGGACGTTATGCACCATGTTTACTTACTGCTAGGCCAAACCTGCTCCCACAATGACATAATTTTTTTAATTTTTTTTAAAGGTTCGCTTGAATCTTTTTGTTTGGATCTTGCTCCCACATAAGGGTAAGCGCATTTCAGCAGAGCCCAATGCTAATTAAAAACCATCCAGTAAGTGGTGGGCTCCATGTGCATGGGAGTTTACTCTCGTGTTTCTGCCTTCTAAAGCTGTGTCCAAGACTTGTAATCTTACTCGAGTTCGAAAACATTGACTGGTATACATGTACTAAAATCTGTATAATACTATTGCTTTACGAGTTCATCGATTTAATCCATAGGACTGACAACTTCATGACTGACGAAATATGAAAGGAAACCTGAAAAACGTCAAATATTATGTGATGCGCGAGTTCGTCTTTTGTGTCGCACGTATGGTTTACCATTCTCTCGCCATCTCTGCTCAAAATCTTCGTCGACCGGCGACGCTGTCGCTTTCGATTGGCCGAAAGAAGTCACGTGGTCATTTTTTACCCACAAAGAACCACTGTAATGAGGTCAATGGAGAATCAAAAACTCGTGGAACCATTCGCCGAACTATCAGACTCACCAACAGCAATAGTATCCTAAAACATGCCAGCATCAACAGACACACACTGTGCTTCAAACATAAACCACAATTTTCAATGACCACCAATTAGACATTTAAAGTGAATAATGGTCATCATACATCCGCCATGTTGTGCATGGCCAATGCAAAACTTAACCAACAAGAAAACGCCTTTCCTAAGGCATACAAACTAGACACATGTATACATCTATCACATGTTTTAGGAAGAACCTGCATGACACCAAGATGGACTGATCGCTGCATTTAAAAAACAACAAAATTCGATATTGCCTACCTCTACCACCCTAC
The DNA here is from genome assembly GCA_963584105.1 of Alviniconcha strummeri. Taxonomy (NCBI): domain Eukaryota; kingdom Metazoa; phylum Mollusca; class Gastropoda; family Provannidae; genus Alviniconcha; species Alviniconcha strummeri. Next base: position 5,839,368 of record OY757542.1, read on the forward strand.
CGTACCATCCAAATCCAAGTAAGTCAGAATGAGGCTCATTGAAGATTCACAGGGGAGATAACGTTTTTTACCAAGGGATCATTTTGAAATTCTGTTAACTATTAGCTCATACACAAGATGGGTTTGTAATCAATAACGCGATGCTTTTACCAATGATATATATGGATATTAAAATTAAAGAGGGTGATATTACCCGCCGAAAGTACTGAGTTGTGCCCAAATACCATCATCACATTTACAGATTACATGCTGCTCCTTCGAACATGGCTGCTTCTAAGCGTTTGCTCAGAACGGCTCTGTTTCTGTTGATATTTAACAGGTGTTTAGCCTGGGACAATGACGAATTGGAACTGTTTGACTTAGTGGAAGAAGTGAATGCTAATTTCTACGATGTCCTGGGTGTTGGCCAGGTGATGCTTTGTTACTTTTCTTAATACCAGTGCGTGCGTGCGTACGGTGTGTGCGTGTGTGTGTGTGTGTTTAAAAAAGAAGAAGTTATCAACTTGTCACAGCTGCTGCTGATGTGCTTCGGCCTACGTTGCGCATATATATATATATATATATATATATATATATATATATATATATATATATATGGGTTCTTCTTCAGTGCTGGTCCTAATTGGTAGTCACTCACGTTGCAACAGTTCTGTTGTAAATCAATTCCTTTTTTTCACACCAAATGGAGAAAATTCCATTTGTTAATGTTATACACCCAAGAAGCAATGAGAGCAATATGGTGAAAAAATATGTTTTGTTTATTTTTCTTATTACAATATTAGCAAAATATACTCCCATGTCACGGAAAAATGGCAGCCAAAAACGGGAATGGCGATACCCTACTGTTTCAGTGTTTGTGTTGGAAGCTACTTCATAGAATCATACCAGATGAAAATATTCAGACATATATAAATATATATATATATCTGAGCCTGTGACAAAAGGTGCTCCCACTTAACCCGGGTATGTTTGTAATTGTATACTCCTATTTATTTTCGTCTTACTACAATTACATGAAACTGTGGTTGCTTTTATTCAGTATGCATTGATGAGTAGTCAAAGTAAAAATTGGCAGCTTTGGTCACCAAGCGGAGGATTAAAAACAAAAATACTTGATGAAAATTGACGAAAAGCGGCTTCCGGAAAGTGGGACAACGTGGGTTGTTTGACTTCAGCTCAAAACAGCAACTAACCAGCTGAACTATTCTTCACAACTTGTACACCATTTGACTACTGAATAAACTAAATTTAGTATCCAGTCGAATTGCAAGCCATGCGTGACGTTTCATAACCAAAAAAACGAAATTGAAAATACACTGGCCGTTCATAACGGACCGTGTCCAAATTTCCCGTAAGTTTAAAGATCGTCTGCTACCGTCCGCCATTGCATTCACTGCGGACCTTCGCTTCTCTTATTTGCATATCAATCGCGCACCAAAAGCAGTCGATGTTTTTACTGGGGGCATTTCCGTGTTTAATTTTTTTTACCCAGACGTAAAAAATCTAAAACTTTGTCCATTTGTTACGAACGACCTTTTGCAAATTTTATTGACATCGCAAACATTTAAATACTGCTGACCGCTTCTAAAACTACCACTGGCCTTCCTGTTGACATCACATGGCCGCTTGTCGCTGACAATGGTTTCATCGAAGGGGTGGCGGTGAGTATTCTGACTGTGTCCGGTTATTTTGTTTTGTTACGAATGTCCTAAATGTTACGAACGACCCACATAATTGTCGAATTTCTGTCCTCATCATATATTTTCCCAAACAAACACTTTCTTAGCCACTAGTAAGTGATATAAATGGCACTGGTAGTGTGCTTTGTTTACTTCATCGTATTATGGCGGGAAGGGGGCAATTTCAGATTGTGGACACAGTTTGTGACTGTGTCTGTGTTACGTGTGTCCAGATGTCTTTTCTTACATTAGTCTGCAGTCCGTCTATGTCTGTAATTATTGTTGATTTAGCTAAGCGGTCGATTTAAAAGTTGAAATGGCTCACAGCTTACCCTTCAAGTGGTTGTTTACAAACTTTTACGTCCAACTGGAGGCTTGTGCATATTAAACAAGTACTCTGTAAACTTTGTAGCAGGTGAAAGTAACATGGGCACAGTGCTACCCCCCGTCCCCCTTTCCTTTGTTTTGCAGTCTTAATTTTGTTTCCTTTCCGCATTAAATGTAATAGTTGACTTGCCACTGTAAATTTATTTTTATTTTTATTGATTAACTGTGCATGAAGGCCGACTTTGGGGGCCGGTGGAAGGGGGGGGGGGGGTGTGAAGATTGTCTTACAATTAAATTTATTATAAACATTTTCACTGCTCTTGTATAAATAAAGACCTTTGGTATGTAAGGGCACTTTAGGATTGTTACAGTAGGTAGGACCAGCCTCTCTTTGGCGCTGGGTAACATGGTCGTTGCGAGGCAAATATTGCTCATTTTCAACTTGTCATATTTGCCTTGTTCTGTGCAGTTTGTCAATAAAAACTACTGTCACACAAAAAACGATCTTTTTACGACCTGTTGATGCCATTATTCTGTGCGTGAATGATGTATTGTGAGTTTGGAAGAAGTTTTAATGAACACACCAAGCGGTCAGAAACCGAGCGTGGTTCTGACGTCGAAAGTCAGATGAGCGAGGTCGGAAAACGGTTGCGTTCGGAAAACCGTTGGGAACTTTTACAAGAAAAACGTACAGACATGAAGTTATACTTTTTAGAAAGAGGAATTCCCATAGATTTATCCATTATAAAATTCGTTAAAGTTCTTCGTTTTTGACCAGCAAAAATTGAGTTGAAAAATACGTTCATTTTTACCTTAAATTTACACCAAGAAAGTTTGAATGCACCATATTGAATTTGGTATCACTGGAAAGACGAATTTTCGCTCTTTAAAACGGTGTATCGTTTGATCCGGAAGCGAGTTCTTGTAAAAGTTCCCGTGCAACGGAAATTGGAGACCCCATAGATCTTGTTGTCTGTTCGAGTTGCGCGATCGCTAAAGTCTGCGACTACGCAAGCGGCGCAAAAGATGCTCACCCTGGAGGAACTGGAAAGAAACCGTGGTAAGTTTTTTATTTTAGCGATAACTAAGTGAGTTTCCAACACAACCATAACTGTATTTTTGTGCTGTTTACATCTCTTTGAATGCAATTGAAGCAAATTCGTTGTGGTCTGGTCATAGTTTGAACAACATTACAGAGTTATCTTCTCATTAGTTCCTCCGAAATTCAAACCGCTATAAAAGTAGTAATTTCTTTCCATGTAAATCCGAATTGACAAAAACCTGATTTATGGTGTATGTTCTCAACAGTGATTTTTTTTAAAGGAAATTTAGCAAGTGAATGATTTAAAAAAAAAAAAATGTTGTTCTTGTCAAGGACAATAACTCTTATTTAGCTAGCAGACGATGCAGTCACGACCCATGTTTCTTTTACAGTAGATCTGCTCATCTAGACAAAACGAAATAAAAGCGAGCCACCAGCCAAAATTAATGTTATATTGAGAGTTTGGAATTATATTTGCTTCTGAAGAATTTATTTCTTGTTTTTTTTCCCCATCTTTCTCTTCCACTTTTGTGCACATGTCTGGCACACTGGCTAAAAAATTACATGATTCTTACATGATTCTTTCAATCTTTGCATACAATAATAATCATAATCATAATAATAACAAGGGGGGTGGGGGTGGGGGGGGTGGGGTAAAAAGAGAAGAAAAAAGAGAAGAGTAATAATGACAAGTTTTTGTTTTGTTTTTGTTTAACATTTTGCAAGCATGATTGACAAAACAAGACTATGGTAACAAGACAGAAGTAACCAAGTCAGTAAGAAAGATTGAACAAGAAACAAAATGAAAGAAATAATCACACACACACACACACACACACACACACACACACACACACACACACACACACACACACACACACTTGAAGAGCCACATCAAATGTGGAGGTGGTAGGGGGTGGGGAAAAGAAAATACTCAGAGCAACGTTAAATAAATTTTTGAGCATGTAATTTTTTTAATGTCATTGATGTGGGACAATTTTTGTTAGTTTACTTTTCCTTAATAATCCAGGTCTTTTATCTAAACTAAAGTAGGGAAGTTTTTTGTTTTTAAGTATTGTCAAATAATGGCGTCACTCCAGTCAGGTTTTTGCTTCTGGGATTGTTTCAATAGCTGAGACTGGTAGTAGTAGTCAGATACCTGAAAACTTGTTCTTGTCTGCTTCCTTCTGTTTGTACCTTTCTGACTGATTTATTTCTCAAGTTATTACTGCATGATTCACACAAAGTCAAGTAAGTGTTATTTACAACTAAACTTCAGAATCTGATGATTTAATTGGTGAGTATTAAGTGTATTTAATTGGTGAGTATTAAGTGTTAGTGTGCTGTATATGTTGAAATAAATCTTTTTTACCTGTTTGTTTATATATATCTTTATTAATGATTTCAGAGGATGATCAGTTTCATCATCTTGAGGAGAGAATTGGTCCTAGAAAGTGAGGCAGGCCTCAACATCTACCATGAAGCCACACTTGGACTGCAGTTTTTAACTTCTTTTCCTCATTCAAACAAGTCTATATATATCAAAAAATTGCCTAAATTTCCATATGCTGTGCATTTCCCATCTCTGATTAATGCTGAATCTGCAGATACCAGAACCATGGCTGTATCTCTTTCCATTCCAGAGTTTGATTTGCTTTAATGCTATTACCATCAAAGATTTGTGGTATATTTGCACCCTTTTTCTCATGGAAACTTGCCTCTGTAGGTAAAATTTAGCTTGCACTTCTTTAGACTTGTGAATTTGTATTGTCTAATTAATGCTGAATCAGTTGATACCAGAATTATGGTTGTACATCTTTCCATTCCCATGTTATGTTTGATCTTGTCATGGTACTGTCAAAGATTGGTGATTGGACAATGTCAAAATTAGTGATTTTTCCATTTTTGGCACTCTGCATCTCCAAAATTTGAGTAAGGATGACTACTGAAAAAATTGTGTTTAGTCTGTGTTGTGCAGACACTGTGTAAAACAAGCTGGGTGGATGTGTGACCAATACTTTTTATGCTAGAGCCATACAAAAATGGCATTTTGTAAAATGCGCCTAAAACGCCTAAAATGATGACTATTTGAAGGGTGATATCTCAAAAAATATTATAGATAAATTAATGAAATTTGGTTTGTGTACTTGCCTTGTGACCCTCTTTAATATCACATATTAATGGATTGCATTGCTTGCTTTTCAAAATTTGGCTGGACCTACCTAGTTACAGTCCAAAGTACATGTATCATTTTTCTGTTTTCCTTTTTTACATACTGAAAAATTTAATACAGGTATCTGACTTAAAGATGCCATACTTTGTGACCTGATCGCATTTAAATGTGTTGTTGTTTTTCTTTTAGTTTTAGTAAGCATACATTAGATGACGTCTGTCTGTCCCTGGTATTCAAGTCTGTATTAAATTCTGTTACTTTTGATAACTGTGGCAGGTTCTGGAAGTGTGCCAAGCAGAAAATCATGTATGGATCCAGTTCTTCCCACACAAAAAGGAAGCATGTTCTTCAGGCCCTCACCACTGGACATATCTTATTGGGATTTCTTGATTGCAAACAGAAAAAAAGTTTCCCTGACACTGAGTGCAAAGTGAGGCAGCAGTTTTTCACTGACAGTGATTGACAGGTTTAGTTTGAAAGGATGTCGTTTTGTGTGTGTGTGTTTTTTTTTTGTTTTTTTGGAGGGGGGGGGGGGATCTTATAAATTGTCCTAAAGTTTTAATGTGATCTGCATGTTCAGAAAGTCGCTCCTTTAACCTGTCATATCATACTGTTACTGTGCCTAGATTCACTACAGTTGTGTACTGTTTGTTCAGTCTGGGTGAAATAGTATCTTGGTTTTCATAGACTGTTTCCACTGCCATAGTGTTAGGTTCGTCCACTTAAACAAGTTGGAATGTGTGAATATGCCTCCTGCCTTGCATTTTTTTGGCATTTATCATTACAGTGTATACTATGAAATAAAGTGTTCCTTGTTTGAAAACTTTACTGAAGTTGTTCTGTGTTTGAAATGATTATTTGTAGAACTAGATTCTTGAGCGCAAAATTTTGACATAGTGATTACATAATACTTACATTTAAAGCAGAATTTGTTTGTCCTGCCTGCTCTGATTTTATTACTAGCAGCTACTTAAATGCACCAGAAGCATTAAAATTGCATACAAATGGTTTTTCTCTGTATTATTATGACATTCACTGTGTCCATTGTTACAAACATCCACACCTGACCTGACCCCAGTTTTGATGCCATACAGCACACACTTGGATCAAAACCATTTTTTTTATGATGGAAATAGTTACTTGAAACATACCACTTTCTAATGGTAAGACTGAAAATAGCTTACTGGGAGTTTGATTTTGAGGCAGTGTGTCCCACTTTAGATCACGACCTTTTGTCACAGGCTCATCTAATTAAGTAAGTTGCAAAGTTGCAACATGCAAAAGCACCAGAAAGCTAATTTCAGGACTGCTGAGTATGTCTGTGTATAACAGTGATGGTTGAAAGTGAGCATAACGCATGTTTCATGACCCGTCAATTCATGAAGCAAGCTTTCACTTCCAACTTGCACAAGATCAACCATGCGAACTGGGGAAAACACTGTTGCTATTGGGCAATTCAGGCGGGGTTGTTAACTCCCTTGACTTTTGCCTGGCATCGCTTAAGTCCCTTGGCTGCTTTTACTTCCGGTGCGTACTTTCTTCACAATGGAAGGCAGTGACAGTGAATTTGCAAATTTTACACTGCCAACGTTAAAGGCATTTTTTGAGGCACGTAGTCAGAATGTGTCTGGAAATAAGCAATAACTTGTTGCTTGTGCTTTGGGATGCCCAAAAACACATTTTTTCTAAGAAACTCACAATCTTCTGATCAGCCCCAAAACGACGCAAAGACACTTTTTGTTCACCCTCCATCCCCTTTCCACAGTAATTTTTGCAACTGCAACAGTATTGGCATTTGTACTGCTTCGCAATTCTAATTTCAACTTTCACTGTTATACACAGCGTGAAGCAACGCCTACTCAGAAATTGGCCCGGAAGTGTGCTGCAACCTCTCGCGACTTCTTTCGCGAAAGATTACAAAGCGCATTCACTCTAGCAGACCAGCTTTGCTGAATCGCCCAATAGATAACATTAACTAAGCACTATTGATGCTGAGATCTGAACACCAAAGTGGCCATATTATTTCCTAAAATGCATTAAAAGTGCAATGAAAATTTTGCATCACGGATGAAACGTCCATTATGGCAACAACAAAAATTTGCGAAACAAATCCAACAAAGGAAACAAAATCTTCTAACCGCGATTTTCAAACATACCATAGGCGTTTACACACACATTGATGACGTCGTGTCACGTGATCAGCACAGAATTTGTGATTGGGCACTTTTACCACTGCGCGTCACGTTCTGATGCAGGAGAAACATGCGCTGACTGGCTGTCATTGTCTGCTAGCACATGATTTCACCCAATTTGGAGGCTACCAATGATGCAGGTAGGTGAAATTCCAAGCAGTTACAGTTACTTGATCATTTCAGACTAGTATTTTATACAGTAGCACTCTTTATTTATAAATACAACATTCAATGTGTTCGATGCACTCTCTTGCAGGCTCATCTCCGTTTCGTCACATGAAACATACGTTTCTTGCCAAATCATTATTTCATGGTTAGGAACCACAATTCCCAAGAAGTAGGCATACGCAGGATCAAAAACAAACATGTTTAGTAATGGTTGGCAGTCATTTCAAATTATTTCTCAGTCCATGAACAAGGAGAGAAGAATTGGTCAAAACATAACGTTCGTTTCTGGTGACATGGAACCGGACGGAAGTTGATTCTGTCACTGTCAGTGTCACACAAAACGTGCGTTGTATCATCATGTTGCAGAACGTGCATTAAACAAATCTTCCCTACTTTGTTTTTATATCTGTGTGAAACTGAGACTGTGCTATAGTATTAATGATGATGTAACTTTGAGATTCTTTTGATTTAAATTTGCCATCTTCTATTGAGGTTTTTGTTTGGAATTTTTATTGTTGTTTCTTCTATCCTGTTTTAGTAGTGACATGGTGTGCTTGCAGAGTTTTTTTTGTTTTTGTTCTGTTCATTTTTAGTAAACTTTACTAATTTAAGCTGGAAAGAATTCAACATGATATTAATAATATCAATATACTAAGTAGAACTGTACTTGTTTTGTTTTTTCTTATTCATGTTTTTGTTTTGTTTTTGTTTGGTTCCTGGGTTCATTAACATTCATGAAAAAGGCAGGGGTCTGAGGCAGCATGTACTAGTTTACTACATCTTATTTTTCCATTTCCTCCAACTTTGATTGCTGTCTCTGAATGTGATGTGTTGTGGACTGCAACTTGTGCTGTGATTTCACTTGTTGGCTCTGTTAAATCTAGGTTCCAGACTACAAGGCTTCATTTGGAGAAGTGCAGATAAAGTTCCTGCGTGAAAATCAGAGCAGCTTCTTGTTCCCTGCAACTGATGACATCCCTTGGGTGCCTGCCTGCTGATCAGCTTACAAAACTAAGTCACTACAGACCAGTGTTGAATGCAGCTGGGTTTTTTGCAGAATAAAAGTTGCTTGAAGTTGTCATTGTTTTGCATGAGAACAGATGATTGATTAAATTTCATGTTAAATTTCAGTCAGTTCATGTAAACATTACTAGTAGTACTGCTCATCACTTCTTTTTTCTTTTTCTTTTTCACATAAGCAAAATTTGTCAAACTCAAAAAGATTTTTTTTTTTTTGTCAAACTCAAAACAAATGCTTACATACATGTAATGTGTACAAATACTCTGAATTTTCTACATGCTTTTAACAGTTGCCAACCTGACTGATTATTGAATGTCATGCGAAACATACCTTACCTGTCACGTGAAACATGTGTTACAATTCAAAGAATATCCAAAGTTGAAGAAATGTTCCAATATTACTTTGGAATATGTCAACAGCATCAAAAACTAACAAGAATAAATACTTGTTCATGATCCATGGTGTTTGTTTGATCTTGAAGGAAAACATTTCTTTCCATTCATGCATGTTTCAGTGTCACAATTTTGCGGGTAGGCTGTTCTACTCTCAAGTGGATGAACCCTCTTAAAAATTGCTCTTACTCTTAGTTACTCCTAATGATTGTTATTCAAAACCTTTCTGTGAAATAATAAGGTTTTTGTTCTAAATATTTCATAATGATACTTTTATGTCACACCGAAAGATGCGTTATGCTCTCCACTTGGACATGTTCGAAGCCACCCTAACTTGCAGTCGGGGTCCTAACTGCTTTTCTTTTACTTGTGCCTTAAAATAGGATGTATGTGGAACACAACAAGCCTAACTGGAATAAGCTGCAAGCTATTTCAGTTTTTACCTCCGATTCCCCCTTTCTAGGACCAGCACTGAAGAAGAACCCATTTATATATATATATATAACACCATTTTACTGGTTTCGCTTTGTTAACATTGCTTCCCTTAGAAGCTGCAGCTACTAATTAGTTCAGCAGTTGTTTGTTCGTTTTGTGTGTGTGTGTGTGTGTGTGTGTGTGTGTGTGTGTGTGTGTGTGTGTGTGTGTGTGTGTGTGTGTGTGTGTGTGTGTAAACTGTAACTTAATGTTTAAGAATAAGATCCCCTCCCCGTTTCTCTTTCTGCTGCTGCTGTTGTGCTTCGGCCAACATTGCTCAAGTAAGACAATTTCTGTTGATTTTATTTTGTAAACCTTGTTTCACAAAGATGCTGCAGTTAGTAATTAGTTGATCAGGGCCAAGACTCAAAAGCTCCATGTAATCCCATTTCTTCAGCTGCTGCTTTACATCCACAGAAACCACACAGACTATTAGTATTACAGACAGGGAGTGTAAAGAAAGAAAGAAAGTACTTGAATTTTAAAATCCTTTCAAATGCACAGGGGCACTTCATGACAGTCCCCCTTGGACATACATCTTCCCCCTTTTGATCATTTATTGTAGCATCAACTGATAAAGTGAACAAAATGTTCCTAGAAAATTTTGGGAGAAAAATATTGGGCTATTAGTAGTAGTATTACTATCAGTGGTAATTCCTTCAGAGTAATGGATTTTCATGCTCACCAGGCTAGTAGTACTCCCAGTAGTAACTAGTATTTTTTTTCTTTCTTTTCTTCAGGCATGCACACAGAGATTGTGCAGCTGGAACAGAAAAGACACGGGAGACTACCAGTTAAAAAACTTCACCATGGTTGAACTAGTCAGTGATTAGTGAGTCACAGTGGCAACCAAGCTGATACAGTGATAGTTTGCTGGCTGCATCAAGTGCATGCCTAATCAAAAGTCACATGTCACTGTCACACTCACAGGATGATTAATTTTAACTCTTGCTACAGGATGCAGGTCCGTCAGACATTCGGAAAGCATACAGGCGGATGACCCTTCAGCTTCATCCTGATAAGAATAAAGCTGAGGATGCAGAGGAAAAATTCAGACAGGTAACTTGGGTTTTTCTGAGATTAGTTTTGCATTAAAAACACAACATGATGTTTGATGATGTTAATGTAATAATGAATGATGTTAATTTGAGTGTTTGATGATGTTAATGTAATAATGAATGATGTTAATTTGAGTGTCATACTTTTTTCTTTTTTCTTTTTTAAATCAACACAAACCTGATTACACTCTGTAATTTCATGTTTAAAGGCTGCGGTTTCTATGTTTGTGGTAGCCTACAGTGCCTACAGTGCTAAACTGTTGCTGACAAAGTTGCCATCACATGTCATGGATCCTTTCATCCTTCTTTCCCTCCCAGAAATCCTAGCAGTATATTAATAATAAATAAATGTTCAAACAGTGAGCCAGTCTTCACATGCCAGTGCCTTGGTCAGCTGTCCAGCTGATGCAAGTTGGGTCCAGCATGAATCATTTGTCTGACTGGTACAAGTTAGATCTAGTGTGTATCAGTTGTCTGTTCGGTGCAAAATACATCTTGCTTGTATTTGGTAAGTTAGGTTTAGGTGTGAGTTATATTAGCCAAATTAGGCATGTCTGGCAGGCACAAGTTCTATTCATCTGGCAGGCAAAAGAGATATCCATCATATATTTATATTAGCTTTTAGCAGCCACAGTTTAGGTCTAGTGTGTTTCAGTTATCTGGCTGGCTGGACTGTGCAAGTTGGATCAGGGGTGTATGAGCTGTATGGCCAGTACAAGTTAGATCCAGCATGTGTTGGCTGTCCAGCCAGTGCAAGTTAGATGTATGGTATGTATCAGCTGTTCAGCAGATGTACGTTAGATCTAGTGTAGGTCTGCTGTCCAGCAGGCACAAGTTAGATCCAGCATGTATCAGTTGTTTGGCTGGTAAAGTTAGATCTGGCATATATCAGCTGCCTGTCAGGAGTAAGTTAGATCAGGCATGTGTCATATGTCTGCCAGGCACAAGTTAGATCCAGTGTGTGTGAGCTGTCTTGCAGGCACAAAATAGGTCCAGCAATTATCAACTGTCCAGCATGTCCAATTTTGATCTGGCATGTTTCAGTTGTCCAGCTGGTGCAAGCTAGATCTGGCACATATATTCCTTTCAGTTCAGAAGAACTTTATTATTCATGATAAATGCATAAAATGATTTGTCTTTTGGTTTACTCAAGTCCAAATACAACACTAAATGAAACAGATCAAAATAACAAAGTGAAAGTATACAGATCAAGAAGACCAGTGTAAAACTGTAGTGTCTGATTTCTGTCCTAATGTACAGCTGGTGGCCATCTATGAAATCCTCAAAGATGAAGAGAAGCGGCAGATGTACAACCGCGTCCTTGTGGATGGTCTGCCAGACTGGCGCACGCCTGTCTTTTACTACCGCCGTGCTCGGAAGATGGGCTTTGTGGAGCTGTTTGCCTTGCTTGCACTCATCATCACAGTTGGCCAGTACCTGTTTGGCTGGGCCGTGTACATTGAACAACGCCTCACACTGGTTAGTAACAGCTGGAATCTGTATGAGGGGCAGTGTGCACCTGGCAGTGGTTTACACTGGTCAGTGGCACATCAGTGTTTGTCTGGTGGTCAGGTAAATGTTAATCAACAAGTAATGATTAACCAAAAGTATTCTGTCTCTGACTGCGAAGGGGGTGGGGGGGGGAGGGGGGGGGGGCAGATTGTCTTTCAAGTGACCTGCACTGTCTGTCATTGTCCAAGGGTCAGAGGTCAGGGTTGCAAATGCAGACTCACTGCTTTGCAGTGGGTTGTGTATGAAAAGACTTTGGAATGTTTCAAATTTCACTCAGATTCTGGCCCTACAAGTACTGAGGTATTTTACTGATCTTGCAAAATGCAGTGTGCTCACCCTTGTGGGTGAGTTACAGCTCTATAAAAATGACTGCTATTCTTGGTTTTATTACTACCTGTTGCAGCTGTGTGACCTATTTGTATAATCAGTCACTTGCAGCTGATTATTTCACAGCTTAATCCAGGTAAGCAACATTGTGGACAACTCTATAATGCTGCTGTGGTCAGTGCTGCGTGTTCAAAATGTTGGAAATGTGGTCAGTGCTGTGTGTTGAAAATGTTAGAAATGTGCGAACATTCTTTTTTGGCCTGTGGTGAGAGAGGTCAGACCATCGTAGATCTCTGCTTTTGACGTGCAATGGCCATCTGCTCTGACTTGGCACAGTGCTTTAAGTTATTGGCTGCTGTCTGTGAGCGTGATGGGACCAAGTGTAAGGTGAAGATGTCTGGTTTTAAAAATACTTTTTTTTTTATAACTTTTCCAGGAAGATATGATAGACAGCAAAAAGAAGAAAGAGCGGAAGAAAAAGAACAAGGCCAGTGAAGAGGCAGAAGAACTGCAGGAAGAGATGGCCTCACTTCCACGGCCGAGCATTCTGAACCTGTGGCCTTTCCGCCTTCCTGGCTTTCTGTTGTGGTGTGTACGCAGCGTGCCGGCAGTGCTTGCCATGGTTAGAGAGGAAATTGCTGAGCGGCGGAGACGGAAGCAGGAGGAGGAGGAGGAGGAAGAAGAGGAGGAGGATGGTGAAACTGGAAAAGGTTTGGATAGCTAGGTTTGTTGGTCTTGGTGTTTGGTGGTTCACACACGCAAGTGTGTCTTTACATGCACAGTTTAGGATGCATTTGTGTGTTCATGAATATGTGTGTGTGTGTGTGTGTGCCTGTGTGTATGTATGCCTGAGTGTGTGTTTGGGGGGTGGGGTGGGGGGATTTTCTATTTCAGTCATATTTTTGCATTAGAGAGACATACTTTTTGTCCTCAAATACATCTGAAGCTGCTATTGCTGCACAGCATAGTCAGTGAGAGGTTGCACAGGCAAAATAGTCACTCATTAAAATTTATATCTTCCTCATATACCCACAAATATAATGTAAATTATAACTTAATAAAACAGCAACACTTACGAGTCTGTGGTAAAGCTCCTGTCCGACTGTATTTCATGTCAGACAGACCCCCTGCCAGACATGTCAAGGAATCATTTCTTAGTATCCCAGTTTCCATTTCTTATTTTGTGCAGTGACACGAAAACCAAAGCGTCGTAAACTGGAGGTGCCAGAGTTCTGTGCAGACAACTATGACGGAGTGGCTGCAGTACCTGTCAAGACTGGACAGACACATATCAGCGATCAGCAGCTTCAACCAGTGTCTGTTCACAAGCAGAAGGTGGGCAAGTGATGAAGAAGAAAAAGGGCAAAAGGAAGAAGGGGGGGGGGGGGGGGGGGGGGGGGGGGGAACTAAAACAGTTACTTGAAAGGTTAATAATGAATTTTGGATTTTTTATCAAAACACACAAATGTTTAAAAATAAAGCTGATCTTTTTTGGGTCAGTGTTACAGTTCAAATATTTCCACTGCTAGGACTACGGCTTGTATTCACAAGGTAGATGGTTGACCACCATTCTTAATTATGCCTCAGACATCAAAGTGGAAGACTAGGAGACAGCATGATGTTATGATGCCACCAAATCAAAGAACTAGTTTGCTTGTTCTTTTGTCTCCAGGGAGGAGAGTGGGAGGAGGAAGAACTGGTTTTACTGGCCAAGGCTGTCAATAGGTTTCCTGGAGGAACACCCAACAGATGGGAGAAAATAGCTGACATGGTTGGTCGATCTGTGGATGATGTAAGGAGGCCCTCTTTTCCTCTGTGCATGCATGCCTGTAATTTATAAATAACTAAGGTTTCTGAATAATATAAAACCTTTTTCTACAGCGTCATTCTGTCAAGACAAGCATTGTGTTAAGGGCCTCAAAAAAGGCCACCCAGAAAAGTGCAGTTTGAACAGAGCACACTGTTGAGTACTCAAAGCTGAGGTGCATAGCTCTGCTAGCAAACACAATGTTGTAATGCCCAGCAACATCACTATTATTACTGAAAGGCAATACAAACTACAAGTGTATAAAATTGAAAGCTTCATTCTGAGGCCTTCCAGATGGCAGCAATTTTGGCAAATTATATGTGACATCAATGTCATTTGAAGTGGCACAGCTGACATCAGTTTATGGCAAAAACTTTAACCTTGGCAATGCCTTGGATTCTCTGTTCAGTGCTTCAGCTCCTCTTTAATCCAGATCTTATAAACTACAACCTCTTTGTACAGTGTACCTTCAGCCACATTCCCGTTGAGTCTCCTATATTTTTTATATGGGTCCCTTCTCATCAACATTCCTAAACACTTTAGGAAAAAGAGGAATACACATCTCCTATATTTTTATATGGGTACCTTCTCATCAACATTCCTGAACACTTTAGGAAAAAGAGGAATACACAATGTATACATACAGGTACTTCCACTATATGTTGTGCTGAAAATTATAAAGAAGGGAGAGGAATGTCAACACCCTGTGTGAAAAAGAAGAGGGAGGAACAGACAAAAAGACATGGAAAAGAATTATCCATTCTTTGTTGCTGTTCCTTCTTCCTCCTCCCATAAAAATTATGACATGGATTCTCCTTCCTCTGTTGTCTTGGGGTTTTTTTAACTCTTTTTTGTGTGCGTGTTTTATGTCCTGCAGTCACCTTTCTTCTAAATAATTTTCCAAATTTTCAACATGCTATACAAAAATGGGCACTGTGCAAATGGATGCATGTGCTTGAATGTCCGCAGAGTTTATCAGTACATCAGTGGGACTGAAATGGTTATGCATTAATGCTTGATCCCATTAAAGATCACTCTGAGCTCAGAGCTGCCCACAGTCTATGGACAAACTGTTAGCATTAGCAATTTTTCAGGTACTTTTCATGGAGGAACTTTTATTCTGCACATCCCTTGCTTGTCGACCGTGCTGACTTTTTACTCTTGTATCCTAATTTGTATGATACTAGCTTCATTGTTATTGTGCTTTACTAGGAAATGAACATAAGTCCTTTGAATGATGGTGGTCTGGAGATTTGTTTTCACTGCCAACATGTCATGTAGATTTATTTATAAGGCACCTCTGATATTAGTCAAGTGAATATTGACTCACTAAAATCCTGTTAAATATTCAGCTGCAAAACTGCTCTAGTGTTTGTCATTGTTTTAAATGTTAATATGCTGTTTGTCATTGGTTGGTATTTTTTATAATGAAAATTCATTCAATTGATTGTGTTTCCAGGTGTGTTCCAAGTCAAAAACGATGAAAGGCACTTACGCTATGAATCTCAGTGCTGAAATGCAGGGTAGGTCATAAACTCAACTAACGTGTTGATGTAGATAACAAATCAAAAACCTTGAAAGGAACTTATGAATCTCAGTGCTGAAATGCAGGGTGGGTCATGAACTCAACTAATGTGTTGATGTAGATAACAAATCAAAAACCATGAATTTAAATGGCACTTAATGACTTACGCTATGAATCTCAGTGCTGAAATGCAGGGTTGGTCGTGAACTCGACTAATGTGTTGATGTAGGTAACCCACCTCCCCAACCTGAACTACAGCCAACACTGCCACCACCTCCCCTCCCTCTTGCGCACACAAACCTTTTTACTCCACAAACTGTGCTAACACTGTGAGTCTCAGCTTTTCAGTATAGAGTGGCTTCTTAATGACCACCAGATTACTTTCAGGTAGCAACATTAGCAGAACAGTGTTTGACAGATGATAAATGGACTGACAGTTTTCATGGTATGTAAGTTATAACCAGATGCACCACTTCTGTTTTGAGGTCCATGAAGAATTGTCAACATTATCAGCCTGTCCACTTTCATCAGTCAGCTGTATGCATTTCAGGTAATGTCTTGGCCAACACCCATACCAAGATGATCAAGAAAAACCAGCACATCAGTGACAACATCATCACCACCGCTGAAAGCGATGACGCAACTGCACTGACAGACACACCACAACAAAACTCAGCAAGACGTCGCCACAGACCCACAAAAATCCCCAAGACAGCAGACAGGACGCTGCTGATCCCACAAACTATTTCTTCTAAAGACACTTCTGTCAATGGAGTGAAAGACCAAACGCAGAGAAAGAGTGATGGTGGTGATGGTGGTGGTGGTGAGGGAAGGACTCAGCAGGAGGAGGGAGGGAAGGAGGGGGACACGTGGACCCAGAACCAGCAGGTCATCTTTGAGTGGGCTCTGCGCCACTTTCCCAAAGGCACTGACAAACGCTGGGACAGAATTGCTGAACAGATACCAGGGAAAACAAAGGTAACTGAGAATGAAAGGCGAGCTACTGTCGGTGGATGTAGTGTTTGTTTGTGTGTGTATACTTGCATTTGTTTATTTTATTCTTTTTGTCCTACTAATGCAGTTCTTTCTTTTTTTTAGCCTACCAAACTCTTGAGAGAGAGTGTTGTACACAGCCTCCTATAACTCTTTTCACAGATACATAAATCAAACTAGCACATATGATTGTGTTTGATGATTTTTTTTTAAAGGGGATGAACGAACCATTTAACACAGTGGGCAAAGGGTGAGTCTAGTTATTCCCTAGGCTGAATGGATATGGAGAGCTCTGGTTTGGTGTTGTTGAATGTAACCTGTCTACTTAGCCGTCAACATTTGTTCATCAAGCTCTGTCTTTGCTTGTCTGTGTCAGTGTTACTTAGACGCTTAAAGAATAAAGTCTGTGTTGATCTTTCCTTACCTATTTCTTTCATGGGTGCAGGAGGACTGCATCATCCGATTCAAGTACCTCGCAGAACTGGTGAAGAAAAAGAAAGGAGAGGGCCAGTCAAATTGACACTGTTTGTGTGCGGAGTTCTGGGACTTTCCAAAGAAGTAACTGTGTGCTGACCAGCGGGCTTTATTCATAGAAGTGTGTGTGTGGTGTATGTCTGCATGTGTACAGACTTGTGGGTGTGCCCAGAGAATAGTGTGTCAAATGCAATGGGTTGAGCTGCACAGAGCTGCAGGTACTTAGTTTTAATTTGTGGGCTTACCCAGAAAACTGTGTGTGTGTGTGGATGTGGATGTGCATATGTGTGTGCACACGGGTATGTGTTCCGACTTATGAATTTACACTAAATGTGTTTGTGTGCAATCAGGTGTGGCCATAGAAATGTTTGTTTTGTCAAAACTGGTGGGCTTGCACTGAGAAATGTTTGTTTGCAGTTGGGTATAGTCAGAGAAGTGTTTTCCTTTGCCAGAACTGGTGGAGTTGCACTGAGAAATGTTTGTGTGTGGAATGGAGAGTTCATGCAAAAAAGAAAAAGAAAAAAAGAAATACCTGTGGACTGACAGGTTTACACTGAGAACTGACAATGCGAAGTATATGCTGACTCCTGGATATACCAAGACAATTGACATGGTGCTTGATCCTGTCTCCAAGATGGAATATAACTGCAAGGCTGGAGTTATTGAAGCCAGAATGTGTTTTCTGCCACCTTAGGCTGCTGCTTCATTTTCTGCACTGGGATGCTGAACAACTGCACTGCAAGCTCATGCTAGACAATAATGCAGAAAATATTGTACACTTTCAGCAGAACATTTGTGTTGAGCTGCAGTGTAAATGTAAAAACAGATGCTTGTATGTTTGTGGACTTTTTTTTTAAATTTTGACCCATTACCTCCATGTGGTGTGATGGTAGGCCAGTAGTGCCTGTTAAATTAGGTTATTCTGACCAGTTGCTTCCACATGGAGTGATGATAGGCCAGAAGTTATGCTTGCACATACCCTCTCTCGCTAACTCACTAAATGAGACATACAGGGAGAACAAAAAGGGTGAACCGGTCAAAGAGCATAGTTACGGAGTGAACACAGAAAGAACCGAAAGCCCTTCCCAAAAACCCTTATGGGTCAGGGAGGATAGGCCTGTCTTAGACAAAACCCAGCTATTGGCCCCCATGGTGAAATAAACCACCAAAGTGTACACTTCTTTTCCAAAAGTTGATCCCTGGGTAGATTCCACTTGGAATAGTGGTCATCTCATCTCAGCATTTGCTTTTGTTTCGTTCTTCTGATAGTAATTGTTGAGATCACTTTAAATAATTGAGCAGAATGAATAGCAAGCAGTCTTCTTTTCATGAAACTTCTACCGAGCTCAGCGTTTTAACTCAGGCATCAGATAAATTGTCACAGTAATATTAATTTTTATGCTTAACCTTTGTACTGTTTAAAGGGTCTGCCTCTACAGTCCTGCTCTTGTCCCATACTCTGGCTAGTCAGTAGCATGACTATGAGTTCATTGTACATTAACCCTCAAACTTGCATCATTGATAATTATGGTATTTTGGGAGTGGGGGTGATGGTGATGATGATCACTGCAATAACTGCAACAGTGATATATATAATGTGATACATGTACAGATTTATTTTAGGTGGAGAGTTCATGATCACTGTAATAACTGTAACAGTGATATATAATGTGATACATGTACAGATTTATTTTAGGTGGAGAGTTCCTTTAACTCATTCAACACACCTGCTAGTCCACATAGATATACTCTGCAGACAGCCTAAGGCAGTAAGCACTGTAGCCTGGGGACACCTGAATTCAGCCAAAATCACCCATTTTCAAAAAATCGTCATAAAATGTAGAAGTAACACATAAACATGACATTTGGTGCTGATAAAAGATTAGGGTTTCCTCTCTTTTACTGAAGTTTTCTTGCTTGTCAGCAGCATTGTTTACATGTCTTTTGGGAGATTTGAAAAATGTAAACAAAACAGTTTTCTTCACCTCCATCATTGGCATCCAGTTCGCCATCTTTATCGGTCTCATACTCTGGGTTGCCATCAATTTTGGGCACATCTTTGGCAAAATCCTCATCTTCTACATTTTCATTGCTACTTTCATAATGATCAACTTCTAATTCATTGTCTGAACCAGGCTGCAGGATCAATTTTAGAGCTTGAAAGCTATTGAAAGTCTGCCGTTTCACCATCACCAAAGAGAGTTCCACACATTTCAGCAAACAGGGAGACAAAATCTGGGGTTGGTCGGTTTAATTTTGGATAACCAATCTAAAAACATGTTACAGATATGTAAGTTAATGTCAAATGATGCAAGAAGGATACCCCTTCATGTGGGTGTGATTTGTTTTGCCTGTGCAGGAAATTGCAGTGTTGGTAAATTTTAGAACACTGTCACAAGAATGGTTAATTTTAGAACACTGTCACAAGAATAGTTGCTGTGTGCATATTGGCCCTGCTGATACATCGCAAGTCAGCTCACTATATGCTGCCTATGGAGACAGCAGCCGTTGCGACTATGATCGCAATGTGTTGCAAAAAAGTTAAGAATCAAAATTTCTGTCTTTGCTTTGAAGTTTGAAGCAGTTCCATTTTCTAGAAAGTGAACAGATGAGCTATAGTCTGTTGGTAGTCTAATGCATACACTCACATGCACACTCACATTCACTACCATGTTGATAGAAGCTGCTGTTCTGAAGTAGTTACCTAAACCCAAAACAGGTGATGGCCATATCAGTATATTTTGAGGTAACCGATCACGCTGGTAGTAATATAAAGAAGAAATCACTTACGACTGTTTCAGTCACTTTTTGTTTGTTTGCCTTTCCCATAACCAGCATGTTCCTCAGTCAAAGTCTAGATAGAATGACACTGTTTTGTTAATATTTTTTATCTGCATTCTTGGAACATCTAGTCTGCATGTGATCGCCCTGATATAACCACACTGGTTGACTGGGCGTAAAACACCAACTTACTTACTTACTTAATAGTCTGCATGTTGAGATGCATAGCATAATGTCAAAATGTCCTTGGTGAAGATGGGACAGCCATAGAATGTATTAGCACACACTCTACATAGGTTGACTAAATTGCCCAGAAGAATGATGTTGGATTAAATAACTGCAGCTGATCAATCATAACCATGCAATTCAGATAGTATGACCCAGTCTGTCCTTTCAACCATGTGATTTACTCTTTAGTAAACAAACCGGAAACCACCTTAGCAAGTCTATCCTTTGCATTTCCTTAGGAAACTGAAGTGCTGCAGGGTAGTGCACCCAGTACAGGCTAGCAGCATAGATGCTACAGCCAAACAAGCTGCTCAGTCTCCTAAGCTAAAGGGGATCCCCGGTGAGCAAGCATCACAGGCTTTATCTCTACACAGCATGGAATCCAAAACAGACTCAGCAGTTTTTCAGTCAGTTTCTTCAGTCACTGTTCAGGTTGAAAGCTGACATTTGAAAGTCACAATAACAATTAACATGGCTGTGAGCACTGCCGTTTTGTATCTGTCAGTCTGTGACATCATGAGCAAGGTGAGCATATGTGGCAGAAAGGTATTACGTCATGAGCCAGCCTAGTTCTGCTTGTTATTAGTAGAGAGTGGACCAACATGGCTGCACCCTGAGGAGTAGTAGTTGCTTGTTTTTTTACGTTCAAACAACCAGGTAGGTTATATCAGGGCAAAACCCTGAGGTGCTCAGACCAGAGACAGAAAAGCACTTCTTTAAACTTTTGCATAAATGTTAACAGAAGAACCACACAATGCCTTCAGATGGAAATTATATTGACATGTTTTGTTTTCAGGCCAACTAGTAATTGTAGTATTGTTGCTTGGAATCCCCTTAGAGTCCGTCGTCTTCCTTTGACCTCCAGAGGCAACTGGGTAATTGCTTGGAATCCCCTTAGTCTCTCATCTTCCTTTGATCTCCATAAGCAACTGGGTAAAAATTACTGGCATGTTAGAGGACTGCAAGACACCTGGACAAGGAAGAAAAGATAAGTTACCATGGAAGGATGCTTCCATTACCACCACTGCAGGCTTCTTAAGTGCAGCTGTTCATTCTGATCATTGGTGCCACCTGCTTTGCCTCCTCATGTTCAGTTCTGTTTCATCTGCAAGTTTAAGTGGATTCTTTTTCTTGATGGCAAGAGCTGTGTGTTAGATGTACATCTGATGGTGCATGCAAGTTATGGGATCATTTTGATTTTTAAATTTGCATTGTATGTTTTATTGTTGATATATAGTTTAGAAAAACCTTTTTTCAGTAGTGGGTTGGGGGTGCATGCTAACTACTGCTAGTGTGTACGAGTCTTTTATTTTAGTTGATAAAAGCTATTTTTTCAAAATAAAAACAGAACATTGAATGCCTTATCAATCTGTGGTTTGTTCCAAGTGCAGCCATGTTGGCCCTGGAGCAAAACTTGTCCATAAAAGTGAGAAAGCGGTTTGCCACTGCTTCTTTCAAGATATTTTGAGACATTTTGTGTGTTGATCTCTTACTGTGTCAGTGAGTGTGTGTGTGTGTACATGCAGGTTTCTTCTGAGTGTGTGTGTGCATGCAGGCTTCTTGTGTGTGTGTGTGTGTGTGTGTGTGTGTGTGTGTGTGTGTGTGTGTGTGTGTGTGTGTGTGTGTGTGTGCTGTTTAATCTGAGGGCAAACACATAATTTGATGTTGAAAGTCTAGTGAACCCTCCTTGATTTCACTATTACTTCACCTATCACAAAACTGACTCACCACAAAACTGACTCCTGGGAAACTCTAAGTGTAAAACAAAAAACACTCAATGACATTTGATAATACTTTTATCACTGCTGAAGACCACACAGAAATATGTCATCCAAAAACAATACATGACACAAACCAGCAGTTTGCTTCCAAATTCCATTCATGTAACTCATTCATTCACTACCCCCACTGGACAGCATGGTCAAAAGTAATGCCACTTTGAAACAATAATGCAGTTTTTTTATCTACATATATACAAAAACATCAATCCATGATTTTGCTGTGGTTGTCTCAGAAGAATAAAGCTCTAGCAAACAGTCACACAGTTCCCCATGAACACAAATGCAGGCAGGCAAACACAGTCACAGGAATACTTGTGCAGGTCCAAATTATATGAAACTTAAACACAGTTAAAGATCAGAGGATGTAATGAACATGGACATGTTTGAAATGTATTGAAATCATAGCTGAGAACTTGCAGTGTTTGCCCTCACAATATTTAATTTGCTCAGTACAAGTATAAGAATAGTTTAAAAAAACATCTTTTCTTAAAAACTGGTATGCTAACCAGTCACATTACAACCTGCTGTAGTAGAAATAATAATTTATTCAGACACCACCCATCTTCAAGCAAATGTCTTTAAGAGGTCATTTTCCCCAGATCTGCTGTTCATTGACCATGTGTTTAATTCTGAACCTGCAATAACTTAAATCTGTGACCATGTCCTTCTGGGTGGCCAGTAAATGGACCATCTTTTGGGTGCCATGCTGGTTGAAGCGCTGATTATAACCTAAACCTTCTGTGGACCATTTGTTGAGGGGACTTTTAACATCATGGACAATGTCGTCATGGAGGACTGTACAAAGCTAGCAATCGAAAATTACAAAGCCACAATGAAGGTTAAGTACCATCTGAGAGCTGAAGGTGCTGCTAGCACTACCATGCGTGTTTCCTCACAAATGTGGAAATATCAGTGCCACGTTGATGCACAATGACTTCTTGAAGAAGTAACAAACCAGTGTCAAATGCAACCAACTGAAAAAATGTCACACAGTGAGGGGAAAGGCATCTGGCCTCCCTTCAGGGGGTACAGCAGACACTGATCAAACCAGTGTCGAACGCAACCAACTGAAAAAATGTCACACAGTGAGGGGAAAGGCATCTGGCCTCCCTTCAGGGGGTACAGCAGACACTGATACCCAGCAGAAATCTACCTTCAGTGCTAGGAAGACAGGCCAGCACCACCATGACCTTTGACACCTGGATCAAGAAACCCTGTGCACGTGACTCACAGTCACAGCGCCCCACTGATCAAAATGGAACATGTTCATAATACCTAACTAGTTCTGAAGTTGAAAACTGGCTCTTCAAATGTTAATTGCCTGTTTTTTCTTTCTTTTCTGTGAGTAACTTTAAGCCACACAAGTGGGACTTGCCTTGCACATTTGTATAATTATAATCTTGAACACTGACCCAAATGGAACACATTAACAGCTCTGCAAATTTTAATTGTCTTTACTGTCAACGTATCTTTGAGCTGCACAAATGGGACTTGCTGTGCACGTTATCTTGAACACCCAGACTAAACAGAACACATTAACAGCTAGTTCAAACCTGGCTCTAAAAATAGTTTGGTTTTGCGATGTGCAAGTGGGACTTGCCTGTCCGTTGTTGGGCTGAGGTAAATAACAATCTTTGTTTCCCACACATTCTCTCACTAGTCTCAGTATGGTGGTGTGTGTGTGTGCATGCAAGCGAAGGCAGTAAGAATGGGATTGAAATTTTGACTTTGTTAATACTAACAGTATGGAACTGTGGGTAAGAACAGAGCAATAATGATGCATAAAATTCAATTAAAGTTTTGACTTTCTTAATACTAACAGAGCAATAATGATGCATAAAATTCAATTAAAGTTTTGACTTTGTTAATACTAACAGAGCAATAATGATGCATAAAATTCAGTTAATGTGCAACCTGATGGTGATTTTTGCCTTGTTTGTTAAAGATTTGTCAGCTTCAGGGGGCATTGACCCTGGACCCCATTGGGGCCCTTCAGCAGCCACCAGACCTCTGCCTTTGAGGACTGGGAAAAATTTGCAGTCCCAGCAATGATATTTATCGAGTGAACCCTTGATCCTAGACCATTTGTGAGGTGCTCAGTGCATGGACCCCTGATCTTAAGACCATCTTTTGGGCTCTGAGTCCGGATTAGACCTCAGAATTACATCATCATCTCTTGGGTGCCCAAATGAGTGAACTAAAAATGAGTGATCTTAGACTATTTTATTTTGGGTGTCCAGTGAGTGAACCCTAATTTTAGACCATCTTTTTGGTGCCCAGTGATTGAATCTGATCTTAAAACCATGATTTGGGTGCCCAAGTGAACCCCTGATCTTAGACACCATCTTTTGGGTGTCCAGTGAGTACTTGATCTTAGACTATGTTCTTTTGGATGCCCAGCAAGTAAACCCCTGATCTTGGAGCTGGCCATCTTTTAGGTACCCAGTGAATCCCTGATCTTAGACCATCTTCTTTTGGGTGCCTAGTCAGCTAGTGGGTGGACTCCTGATCTGAGACCATCTTCTTCCGGGTGCCCAGTGTGTGGACTCCTGATCTGAGACCATCTTCTTCTGGGTGCCCAGTGGGTGTATTGATCTTAGACCATCTTCTTTTTGGGTGCCTAGTGGGTGGACTCCTGATCTTAGACCATCTTCTTTCGTGTGCCTAGTGGGTGGACTCCTGAGTTTAGACCATATTTTATCACTAGAGCCCAACTGGTTAATCTGTGATGTTAGACCATCTTCTTTCAGGTGCCTGGTGACTGATCATCTACATTAAAAGGTTCTGCTGTGCTTCCGTTATCGACAATCATGAGTAAAAGACTAAAATGTGATTGATAATAAGACTGAATGAGAATATCAGTTATGATGACAACTAAGTAAACTATCTGATCAGTTTGTGCATCTTTACGGAGATTCTTCCAAACGCTCCCTCCAGGCACTGAACACACCAAAAAGGCGTAAGTATTTTGTATTGTCACGTTAGAACAATGTTCTTTTTAACTGTTTACATGTTTGAACCTTTGCACAGGTATTATAAATCATAATACTAGTTTATGTATTGTTGATGGTCCATGAGTGGTTACAGTTATGGTGAGTATGTGCACAATGTGAAATGACCAAGTCACTGATTTTGCCAGTGGTTGACTGGCAGTGGTGGCACATGCACCCAAGGATCTGACAACATGGCTGGGTTGTAGTACTGTGTGATATCATCACTGCCACCTGGGTTCACATTTGGGCTGCCAAAGGGACTCTGATTCTGAAAGCATTGAGAAAAACAACAACACTGAGTAAGTACTATGAGTGTGCAGATATAATTATATAAAACTGTAAACATTTTGCTGGGTAGAGTGTACTATATCTATTTATTATTATGGGTGTCTTTCCGTTGGAGTGACATATATTGGACTTGAAGTGACATGCACTGAAGCGATTTCAATGGTATGATATGCACAACTGTGACAATAATCACAGCCACTGGACCAACTGTGACAATAATCACAGCCACTGGACCAACTGTGACAATAATCACAGCCACTGGACCAACTGTGACAATAATCACAGCCACTGGACCAACTGTGACAATAATCACAGCCACTGGACCAACTGTGACAAGCTTGTTGCATGTGGTAAAGGCACTGTGGATAAGGCTAACTGGTGTGTGTGTGTGTGTGGCCTGCACAAGGGACAAATGTCCAGTGTACAAATGCCTTTTTGCCATGTTATTGATGTAAAACTAAAAGAAGAATTAAAACATATATATATGCATGCACTCTCACAGTCACACCCAAACACACCATTACCAATACCATGCATTCCAACTTCATCAAAAATCATTGCCATGCATTCTGACAAGCTCTGGCACAGGCCTGGCACACGTCAGTAAACTCCACACACAATGTTTTTAGTTCTGCTTCTAGCACTTCCTATACTATTGTAGGGGAGTGGGGATGGGGAGTTGAGGGGAAGAAGGTTGGAAGCATGGATGAAGAGTCACAAGTCAGAGGTTGCTATAACATAACTTTTATTTGTACACCAACCAACCAGGAAACAGTGTCTGTTTTAGAAAAGACACAAGCAAACAAAACATTTAGAACATGAAAGCAAATGTAAAGTCTAAGCAACAGCAATTATCTAAATAATACAGTAACCATGTAGTTTACCTGAAGGTTACTATAATACATGACAAAATGATTAATAATCAAGCACATAAATCGTGTGCTTGACTTACACTTAAAACCTGTACCTCACAGAGTTACGGTGAGTATACAAGAGACGGCCAGTCAATTAACTGATGAACTCTCAGTATAATGAAGTATACAATAAAGTAACAGTGAAGAATGTGGATTACCAGGCTCATTCTTAACTAAACAGGAAGCGTGAGATAATCGTTACAGCAGTTCCACTTAAGCACACAACGAGATGGATAATGACACGGGTGGTACTTGGGACCATGCCGTAAGCGGGAGGAAGTCAGTCATAAACTGACCGGCTCCAGCCTAGTCAAGTTACTCAAAGTGTTACAGCATGTTACTGTTACTGACTAGCAGAGCATATCCGGCTGTTAACAACGTCAAGCGTCTTACTGACGCGGGTAGCGCATCAAGAATCTAAACTGCTGATCTGGCTGCGCCTGTCTGCTCGGTTAGTGAACAAAGACCTAATTACCACCACTGACGCGCATCGCCGGCCAGTTCGGGTACACGCACAAAGACCCGGAAAGGGCTTACAAGCTAAGCAGAGTGAAAGTCTGCGCACCCAAGACTCGGCCATACAAAAGCCGGATCAAAACAGAAATAACACGTCTCACAGTTTATACAATCACCCCTATGCACTAAACCATATTCAACTAGTAAACTGAACATTCCCACATTCCACAGCTATGAAGTCAACATCTTCAAAGTGTTAACCATAATATACCACCGATTTCATGTAGAAACATAGATCGGTAGGAAACTAAACAAATAAGTTATGCCGCACGGCCGCACTGACAAAGTACCCATACTTTAAGAAGGATAACTTTGCATCGGCAAAGCATCACTCAAACTGAACATCCAACAATGGCAACATAACATACTAGTTACATATCAGCTAACCAAGGTGAGCTGCATACATTTTGGTAATACCGGTCATCCTGTGGCATAAAGGCTTAACATTCGAACGCACAACCAAGGTAGTCTGACGCCATAGCGGCTGCAACCAGGCGGCAATCTAACGCCGAAATTACCCACGTTCAAGAACCAAAATCAAGGCACGTTGTGAACATGATAACATTATAAACATACATTATTTACATCAATAAGAATCAACAGAACAACAAGCCATAGAAAAATAACTACTTACAGGCTCTCCCCTGATGAAAACATGAACACCGGCCGCAACAGTTAAACAAACAACCTGCCTCTGCAGTAGGTAGGTCCAGCCAAATTTTGAAAAGCAAGCAATGCATTCCATTAATATGTGATATTAAAGAGGGTCACAAGGCAAGTACACAAACCAAATTTCATTAATTTATCTATAATATTTTTTGAGATATCACCCTTCAAACAGTCATCATTTTAGGCATTTTATGCGCATTTTACAAAATGCCATGTTTGTATGGCTCTAGCATAAAAAGTATTGGTCACACATCCACCCAGCTTGTTTTACACAGTGTCTGCACAACATAGACTAAACACAATTTTTTCAGTAGTCATCCTTACTCAAATTTTGGAGATGCAGAGTGCCAAAAATGGAAAAATCACTAATTCTGACATTGTCCAATCGCCAATCTTTGATGGTACCATAACAAGATCAAACATAACATGGGAATGGAAAGAGGTACAACCATAATTCTGGTATCAACTGATTCAGCATTAATTAGACAATACAAATTCACAAGTCTAAAGAAGTGCAAGCTAAATTTTACCTACAAAGGCAAGTTTCCATGATAAAAAAGGGTGCAAATATACCGTGAATCTTTGATGGCAATAGCATTAAAGCAAATCAAACTCTGCAATGGAAAGAGATACAGCCATGGTTCTGGTATCTGCAGATTCAGCATTAATCAGAGAAGGGAAATGCACAGCATATGGAAATTTAGGCAAATTATAGATATATGTAGACTTGTTTGAATGAGGAAAAGAAGTTAAAAACTGCAGTCCAAGTGTGGCCTCGTGGTAGATGTTGAGGCCTGCCTCACTTTCTAGGACCAATTCTCTCCTCAAGATGATGAAACTGATCATCCTCTGAAATCATTAACAAAGAAATATATAAACAAACAGGTAAAAAAGATTTATTTCAACATAAACAGCACACTAACACTTAATACTCACCAATTAAATACACTTAATACTCACCGATTAAATCATCAATTCTGAAGTTTAGTTGTAAATAACACTTACTTGACTTTGTGTGAATCATGCAGTAATCACTTGAGGTACAAACAGAAGGAATCAGACAAGAACCAGTTTTCAGGTATCTGACTACTACTACCAGTCTCAGCTACTGAAACAATCCCAGAAGCAAAAACCCGACTGTAGTCACTCTTGCCATTATTTAACAATACTTAAAAACAAAAAACTTCCCTACTTTAGTTTAGATAAAAGACCTGGATTATTAAGGAAAAGTAAACTAAAAAAAATTGGAGTCCCACATCAATGACATTAAAAAATTTACATGCTCAAAACTGTATTTAACATTGCTCTGTGAGTATTTTATTTTCCCCACCCCCTACCACCCACACATTTGATGTGGCTCTTGAAGTGTGTGTGTGTGTGTGTGTGTGTGTGTGTGTGTGTGTGTGTGTGTGTGTGTGTGTGATTATTTCTTTCATTTTGTTCAGTCTTTCTTATTGACTTTATAGTTACTTCTGTCTTGTTACCATAGTCTTGTCTTGTCAATCATGCTTGCAAAATGTTAAACAAAAACCAAAAAACTTGTCATTATTACTCTCTTCTTTTTTTTACCACCCCCCACCCCCTTGTAATTATTATTATTATTATATGCAAAGACTGAAAGAATCATGTAATTTTTTTGCCAGTGTGCCATGAGCACAAAAGGTAGAAGAGAAAGAAGGGGAAAAAACAAGAAATAAATTCGTCAGAAGCAAATACAATTCCAAACTCTCAATATAACATTAATTTTGGCTGATGGCTCGCTTTTATTTTGTTTTGTCTAGATGAGCAGATCTACTATATATAAAAAATATTTAAAAAATATGGGTCGTTACTGCATCGTCTGCTAGCTAAATCAGAGTTATTGTCCTTGACAAGAACAACAAATATATATTTTTTAAATCATTCACTTGCTAAATTTCCTTTAAAAAAATTCACTGTTGAGAACATACATCATATATCACGTTTTTGTCAATTCGGATTTACGGGGAAAGAAACTACTACTTTTACAGCGGTTTGCATTTCGGAGGAACTAATGAGAAGATAACTCTGTAATGTTGTTCAAACTACGACCAGACCACAACGAATCTGCTTCAATTGCATCCTAAGAGATGTAAACAGCACAAAAATACAGTTATGGTTGTGTTGGAAACTTACTTAGTTATCACTAAAATAAAAAAACTTACCACGGTTTCTTTCCAGTTCCTCCAGGGTGAGCATCTTTCGCGCCTCTCGCGTAGTCGCAGACTTTAGCGATCGCGCAACTCGAGCAGGCAACAAAATCTATGGGGTCTCCAATTTCCGTTGCACGGGAACTTTTACAAGAACTCGCTTCCGTATCAAACGATACACCGTTTTAAAGAGCGAAAATTCGTCTTTCCAGTGATACCAAATTCAATATGGTGCATTCAAACTTTCTTGGTGTAAGTTTAAGGTAAAAATGAACGTTTTTTTGGACTCAATTTTTGCTGCAGTCGAAAACGAAGAATTTTAACGAATTTTATAATGGATAAATCTACGGGAATTCCTCTTTCAAAAAAGTATAACTTCATGTCTGTGCGTTTTTCTTGTAAAAGTTCCCAACGGTTTTCCGAACGCAACCGTTTTCCGACCTCGCTCATCTGACTTTCGACGTCAGAACCACGCTCGGTTTCCGACCGCTTGGTGTGTTCATTAAAACTTCTTCCAAACTCACAATACATCATTCACGCACAAAATAATGGCATCAACAGGTCATAAAGAGATCGTTTTTTGCGTGACAGTAGTTTTTATTGACAAACTGCACAGAACAAGGCAGATATGACAAGTTGAAAATGAGCAATATTTGCCTCGCGACGACCATGTTACCCAGCGCTAAAGAGAGGCTGGTCCTACCTACTCTGCAGGGACACTGGGGGAAAAGGGACGCTGCCGGCCCAGCACACAACTTTTAACACCTTAGATAATTGGGCCATAAAAAACCCACCCAATCAGAAAGGAAAAGGACCGGAAAGAAAAGGTTATAGGGTCATGGCCCAGAACATGTATACAATACACTCGGTTACACTATTACTATTACTACACAGACAATATCACTCTCACTACTACAGTACTAGTACTACAGTACTAGTTTGAAAATGGAAGTCTCTCCAGTGGATGTTGCACCACTGAAATCAATTCAATGCATGTCACTAAAAGAAAGTCCAATAGATCATTCATTCATATCATTGTCACTCAAAGTCCAAATCCAATGGAATAAATCTGTAATCTATGATGCCTGATTGATGGGTTATTATATTAATTATTATGAGTCACTATACTAAGTTTTTCTCATAAAAGTACAAGCAGAGTAGTACTAGTACTTCAATAGCAGGACTATAGCAGCATGTTACAACTACAAGGTCAGGATCTGAAGTTTGACTTAGCATCATGAAAGCTATAACTGTATAAAATTCTACAAGTATAACTGTAGAATCGCCTACAACTACAAAGTACAAGCTGAAGGCTTGTTGATGGACACAGGATGATTCATTGACATTGTATCTTTATTTTGTCTTGAATAAGTTTTTGTTTAAACCAAGTGTAACCGTAATACTACTAACACTGTAACAGTGTAACTGTAACTAGTGTAAGGATTTTTGTTGTTGAAATCATCATTGAAGTCAAATTCTGTCAAAACTCTATAAAACTTAAAATAAAAGTCATTTGGATATGGCTGCATTATATAAACTGAGGTCCCCCATGTGTTTACATATATATATATATATACATGTACATGTATGCTAAAACTAAAAGATCACATACGCATGTTAAACTAAATATTCTGTAGTCGTAGCCATCTGTCAGACTCAGACACAGTCAGAGTTCAGTGGAATGGATTACAAAAACACCAAAATAGCCCAGCATGCACTAAAACTGTGTAAAAGTGTCAGTCTTCAGAGTGCTGGACCTGAACTAGTTGAAGCTGGTCACTATACCGTAAACGTGTAGAGAAGAAGAAGAGTGACGCTGGCAGTCACACTGACACTAGTAATAAGTAGTATAGTTAATAGTATTACTATTAGTAGTAACACTAACAGTAACAGACTGAGACTCACCTTTGCCTTTGGACGTCTCTTTTTTCTCTTTCCACTGTTCTCTGACCAGGGTGGCTGTTGTGCATCTGGAGAACTGTGATGAGGCTCGGGTGTGCGGAAAGAATGTTGGTAAGGATGGTTTGCAAACTGTGGGGATCCAGTTCCCATCCCACCTTCAAAAGTCATTCCACCCCAACCGCCTGGTCCGTGTGGTGGTGTGTTCATGGTGGGACTGGCAGCCATTCTGTTCATTGGAGGAAAGCTTGCCGCTGGGCGCAGTGCAGGAGAACCCCATTGTAGTTTGGGCGAGCTATTCGGAGGGAAACTTGGGGATCTGTGTTGATCCATACTCAGAAAAAGATTTTATTATACTTAAACTGTCGCGCACAGTATGAGTCTTCTCTTCAAATTTTCCAGCGACGAAACACCGGAAATGCGGCACTGAAGCTCACCGTGCTCAATAAGCACCAATTAAGAATATGCCATTTAAAGAGTAAAACACAGACAATTAAAAACGAAAAGCTGTTATGTGGCCGGAAACATAAAGTATTAACAGGTTAATAAACTGCCAAGATGTTTAATCTGGAGAGAAGGAGAGCTATAAGACAGACAGAGACAGAAAGCGAGCGCGAGCTTGAGAGAAAACAACGCATGAACACATGACGTAAAGCGCATTGTTTACAGAATTGGGTTACTGAATTGGGTCTTGAGGCGGATCACAAGAACTTACACTGTCAAACAGTTATGTAGAAAGTTGATTTTACTTTCCCAGGTAGTTGCAGTGTAATTTTTTAATTATAAAAAAAAACTGAGTTAATATAGCTGCTGCGAAATCTAGATCACACAGCCAGAGTGTGAGCCGAGCATCGGTCCTGCTGCGTGCGGAAACCAGCAGACGAACTTGAAAATGAAGGTGTCTCGTGCTCTTGTCCTCACCTGAAACTCCGCACTCGATTGGAACCGTGCCTGCAACCGATTGCAAAACTTTGTAAGAGATGTGCGAAACCAGTAACGGCGGGTAAACATTAACGCCTTGAGTGGTTGAGAATAAAGTAATAATCGGTGACCAACCAACGACTAACGGAAAAAGTGGTATGTGGTATGTACATGTATGTGCATAGTCATCAGCATGCTTTGCTCAGGGAATAACACTAATACAGGTTGCTGCAGGTAAGTTTATTTAATAATAATAATTAATATATCAAACTTCTTCACAGACATGTGCCTGGAACTTCATAAGCCTGGGAATATTATCTCTGTCTCTGTCCGTCTGTCTGTCTGTCTGTCTCTCTCTCTCTCTCTAGGGGTCTTGTAAGTATCTTGGAATGCATAATTACCTAATTAGGCTAACACTGTGTAACAGTATAACACTAATAGTAAAAATATAATAATAAATGTAGTTGATTTTTACTTGAAGTTGAACTAAATTATTCAAATTCGGGCACCATGCTGAAGGACTGACAAATTGCTGATGGAACTGTACTGCTGTTGGTGTAAACTTTCAACAAAGGTGGTTTTAATGCTGTGGCTTTCTTCATTACAGGTGTTACCCAGTGAGAGTGCTAAGAAACGGCATCAGCAGTGATACCTGACTGGAACAATGCAGGCTGCAATGCATAGCATGACCAAAGTGGTGCAGGATAAAGGTATGTAGGCATAACTTATTAACTGTCTGATTCATAAATCATTAACAGTAACAGTATGGTCAGCTGGCTTCTCATGTTCCAACTGACTTACTGAGCCATGGTTCTGAACTGGGGATCATCTGTTGTTTTGTTTCACTTTCAGTGTCAATGTCAGTGTCAACAATGACCAACCTGAAAAATGATGCCTGTGTTTTACTTTCACTAGTTTCAGACTACTGGTTGACTGGGCATTAAACACCAAGTTACATACTTACTTCACTTTCAGTGTTACATCACCAGTGAGCAACCTAGAGTTGGAGCTGGGAACTGTGATACATAGTATGAATCCCCTGTTGGTCTGTTACATTGTCACCAGTGAACAGCCTGAAAAATGAATCCCAGTTTCAGTTTCTGTGTTGCATCATCAGTGAACAACCTAGACCTGGAGCTGGGAACTGTGATATAGTGTGAATTACCTGTTCGTATGTTTCTCTGTTCCATCACCAGTTAACAAGCAAGCCATGGAGGTGGACAGATGTTATAAATTAATGTAACAATACATGCAATGTCACCAGTTAACAACCACTTATGGAGCTGAACTGTGAACCACTTGTTGTGCTTCATTGTCACCGGTTAACAATCAGCTTACTGAGCCATGCCTGTTGCTTTGTTGTGTTTCCACTGAAAATATGCGCATGTTTTAACTTTTGTGTTGTCAGCAGTTGACTCTAAAATCTTCAATTGAATTGTTTTCAACCTTTTGTGTTTTGATCTTATTTCAGAATGCCAGCAATCATTGTTGGAGCTGAACTGTGATTGTGAATCACCTGCAGTAGTGTAAACAGTAATGTTTCACTTTCAGTGTAACCAGTTTGGCACTTAACAACCAAACCGTGGAGCTGAACTGTAATTGTGAATCACCTGTTGTAGTGTAAACATCAGTGTTTCATTGTAACCAGTTTGGCAGTTAACAACCAAGCCATGGAGCTGAACTGTGATTGTGAATCATCTGTTGTAGTTAAACATCTATGTTTCATTGTAACCAGTTTGGCAGTTAACAACCAAGCCATGGAGCTGAACTGTGATTGAGAATCACCTGTTGTTAGTGTTGTGTTTCAGTGTCACCAGATAACAACCAAACCATGGAGCTGAAGTGTCAAGCACCTGCTGTTATTATTTATGATTTAGTGTCACCAGTTAACAACCAAGCCATTTAGCCAAACTGTGAATCACCTGCTGTTCATATGTTTTAGTGTCACCAGTTAATGACCAAGCTGTTAAGCCAAACCATGAATCATATGTTGTTAATGTTGTGTTTCAGTGTCACCAATTAACAACCAAGCCATGGAGCTGAACTGTGAATCACCAGTCAATGCTATGGACATGAACAAGGACATGACCCAAGTTGTTGTTGCTGGCAGACAAGGTTTGTTTTGAGTGTCTGCTCATGCACTGTGTGTGTGTGTGTGTGTGTGTGTGTGTGTGTGTGTGTGTGTGTGTGTGTGTGTGTGTGTGTGTGTGTGCTTGCATGTGGGCTGGTGTGTGTGCATGTAGGTAGGTGTGTATATGTGAGGTTTTGCATATATTTATTGTGATTTTCTTTGTCTCTCTATAACTTTATAAAGGAATTGTTTTTGGAGAGCATTTAAATAGAATGTTTGTTATAAATGTTCATTTGGTCATACCATTTTGTGATGACCAAAATGTACTGAAAATTGTCATTTCCTAAGAATTTTATAAGCTACTAAAGTCAAACATGGGCCAACACATTCATGCACATAATGCTTTTTTGTGACTTTAGTGTGTTTAAGGAGATGATGTGCAGTTTTTATCTTTGCAAAACCCCTTAATGTTTGTTTTTCTTTAACCTGCCCCATGCTATAAACATATCTAAACTTGCACAGTTAGTTCTTTGATGTGCAGATTGTGGTAGAAATAAAGATGAACTGCATGCAGTAGAAGACATTGAAAGACATTATTTAGTATAACATGTTGATATACTGTAACATTGTTGTTAATTGCAGTGTTTAAGCTTATTGCCATTGAGGATGACCGATTCACAGAGATTGCAAATCTGAGAGTTGGAAAACACAAGAACATCAACCTGAACTACTCTGCTGCTGATGTTGCTTGGAATCACCATGATGGTAAAGTTGCACTCACTTCTGTCTGTCGCTGGACTCTACATGATCGTTTTAAGTTACTTATGTCTGGGGGCTGGACTCACTGTGATGGTAAAGCTGTAGTCACTTGGCCTCCAGGGCTAGACTCACCATAATGATAAAGCTGTAGTCACTTGTCCCCTTGGGCTGGACTCACCATAATGTTAAAGCTGTAGTCATTTGTCCTTGGGCTGGACTCACTGTGATGGTAAAACTATAGTTACTTGTCCTCTGGGGCTGGACTCACCATAGTGGTAAAGCTGTAGTTACTTGTTCTCTGGGGCTGGACTCACTGTAATGGTAAAGCTGTAGTCACTTGTTCACTGGGGCTGGACTCAGCATGGTGGTAAAGCTGTAGACACTTGTCCTCTGGGGTTGGACTCACCATAATGGTAAAGCTGTAGTCAGTTATCCTCTGGGGTTGGACTCACCATAATGGTAAAGCTGTAGTCATTTATCCTCTGGGGTTGGACTCACCATAATGGTAAAGCTGTAGTCACTTGTCCTCTGCGGCTGGACTCACCATGATGGTGAAACTGTAGTTATTTATCATCTGGGGTTGGACTCACCATGATGGTAAAGCTGTAGTCATTTATCCTCTGGGGTTGGACTCACCATAATGGTAAAGCTGTAGTCATTTATCCTCTGGGGTTGGACTCACCGTAATGGTAAAGCTGTAGTCACTTGTCCTCTGCGGCTGGACTCACCATGATGGTGAAACTGTAGTTATTTATCATCTGGGGTTGGACTCACCATGATGGTAAAGCTGTAGTCACTTGTCCTCTGCAGCTGGACTCACCATGATAGTCATTTATCGTCGGGGGTTGGACTCACCATAATGGTAAAGCTGTAGTCACTTGACCTATGGGGCTGGACTCACCATGATGGTAAAGCTGTAGTCACTTTTTCTCTTGGGCTGGACTCACTGTGATGGTAAAACTATAGTTACTTGTCCTCTGGGGCTGGATTCACCATAAAGGTAAAGCTGTATTTACTTGTCCTCTGCAGCTGGACTCACCATAATGGTAACGCTGTAGTCACTTGTCCTCTGGGGCTGGACTCACCATGATGGTGAAGCTGTAGTCATTTATCATCTAGGGTTGGACTCACCATAATGGTAAAGCTGTTGTCACTTGACCTATGGGGCTGGACTCACCATGATGGTAAAGCTGTAGTTTACCATCATGCTGAGTCCAGCCCCAGTGGATAAGTGACTGTATTTACAATATAGACTGGACAAGGCAGCTAACTAACCTGTCCTTGAAAGTGTTTGTCATGTGCCACATATACATTTTAATTCATGTTCTCATCTGTACCAGATCTGAAACCCTGAGAGTAAATACAGAGCTACTTGCAAGACAAAGAAAGAAAAAGTACAACAAAATCTAACCTGTCCATCTTCCAGTTTCAGTGATTTAAAAAAAGAAAAAAGAAAAAAAAAAAGGATTTTTGTTTTATATGTGTTGTAACATTTGTATTTTTTTTTTTTACAGATTTAGAACTTTCAAGGCTGGGATTTTTTTTTATTCCAGAGCACACGTCATACAGCCCAGCCTATACATGCTGTCTTTGTTACATAGTGGTTTTTGTTTTTGTTTTTTTAACCTCAATGCAACTTTTTCTTTTCTGTTTTTAGTTGCTTTTGTAAACTGGATAATTTTGTTGTTTTTAGAACACATGCTTGCCTCTGCTGCTACTAATGGTTCTGTGGTCATCTGGAACCTCAGCCGACAAGTCAAGTCCAAGCAAGGTAACACTTTTGTCATTACAGACTTGATAATGATGAACCAGAATCACCACTGACCAATTCCAGTCATTGTAAAACACTTACTGTCATGTTTTTTTGCTGAGATCAAGGAAACTGGAGTCTGTACCAGGATCCTGTGTGTGGTCAACTTTCAGGCTGTATATGTGGCTGTTGGTAGAATTTGATGTTGACATTTGGCAGTCTTTTACACACATAGTGGTGTTGACTTTCTGCTGATACCTTTGGTGAGAATCTGTTTTTGTGCCTATGTGAAACCACCACAAACTGGACACTACACAACCCAAAGCATTCACTGTGCTATATTTATAACTCAAACTGACAAAACAGAAATGAAGGGAAGTCAGAGAATCACACAGAGAAGAATGTGTGAAAAACATGTTTGAAGAGAGATGAAGGTACTTGTGCTCAAGGTGTTTGCTGGATGATAACGTTCAGGGATCTCATCAGTGCTCTGTTTGACACCCCTTACACTGATTAATAGGCAGACAAAACCTGTAAGGGCTATGACATAGCTAAAATAATGAAAATAACCAACTTTTGATTTTAGAGTGAACTGGTACTTCATTTCCAAAGTTCATTCTACAACAGCTTTCTAAAACTTTTTTTTTTTTTTTTAGCAGCAAACTTTTGTGCCTGTGTGGATGGAGGTGTCATATTGGTACTCGGAGGTGGTGTTTCATAATTTGTGTGTGCAGATTATGTCTTTACTGAACACAAGCGTTCCGTGAACAGAGTGGTGTTCCATAGCGTTGAGGCCAACCAACTTCTCAGTGGCTCTCAGGATGGTACAATGAAGCTGCATGTATGTTTTTCGATCAGCTTGTAAATCTTTCACATGCAGGCACACACTCATGCGCACATGCTTGCGTGTGCACACACACACACACACACACACACACACACACACACACACACACACACACACACACACACACACACACACACACACACACACACACACACACACACACGCATGCATGCATGCATGCATATAAACAAACACAAAGGAGGAAGGGTAGTTTTGAAAGGAATCCTTTTTGTGTATGTGTGTACTGTGAAGATAAATTATAGGATGATAAGCTGAACTAACATTCACAATGCACCAACTTCAAAGGTTATGTTTTCTTGTTAAATCTGAAAAAGACAATTTTTATTTGATATGCACAGCTTGATGCCAGTTGGATTTTTCATGTCTTTATTTATGAATGACTTTACCTGGATGTTTGTTTGATGTAATTTAACGATGTTTTATGATTGGAGTGAATGTGTGGTGGGTGTACTTGGCACTGCAAAACATTCCTTGTGCAATTGTATTGACACTTGGCAATAAAGTTGTATGTAGTGTTGCTTAGAGTCATTCTGAAGTGAAGCACTGAGAAAGTTCATGATTGCTATTGTTCAAATTACAAAGCCGGACCCTGTACAAATAAGACTCATATTATCAGTGTTGCACAGCTGAATTTTTTGGCAGTTTGCAGTTCTTTACTTTCTGGTAACCGTTTCAAATTTTGCTGGGTGTTCTTGATGCACAGGATGTGTGATTGTGATGAACAGGATATCCGGAAAAGACTGGTGTGTCAGACCTTCATGGGCCGCAGCTCGGAAAGTGTGCGAGACATTCAGTTCTGCCCTCCAAACCTGGGCTATTTCAGTTTTGCTGCTGCTTATGAGAGTGGAATTGTCCAGGTAACAACAGAAGTTTCTGCCAGCATGCATTTTTTCTTTTCTTTTCTTCTTTTTTTCCCGCTTCTGTTTCCCCAGTCTCTCCTCCATGTTTTGTCATCTTATTCATCTTGTCCTTGTTGTTTTCATCAATCTCTTCTTTCCTTTTCAGTCTTCTTCTGCTTCTCCATTCTCTTCTTTCTCTCACATTCACTGTCATTTACTTTGTCCCCATCTTCATCAAGTAATCACATTTGTCATCTCTTTTTCTAGTTTTGTTTTGTTTATGATTGCTTTGGTAATAGTAGAACATATTTTTTTCAGTGTTATTTAAAAGCAAACAATTGCTGCTGATGATTTCAATGATTCTGACGTTCATTTGGTAACACTTGTTGGTTGGATCTTTCATGCATGATGTGACAAAAATCTGCTTTGAGTTCTGCCTGTCTATGCTAGTTTCAGTGTCCTTGACTGAATTTCAAGGTTGCCTCAGCACTCCCATAGGACAGGCATAAGTGATTGTTGTATTCTCCCAGAGACATTTGGCTTTTAAATTCACAAACAAGATTACATAAATATGCCAAATGTTACTGCCTTTATCTGATTGAGTGTTTTAGACCGGCAAAAACTTAAACATTGAAAGTTGAAAGTTTTTGTGTCAACTGCGTGGTGTTGTTTGTTCCTTAGATCTGGGACATGCGTAAAGGGGACAAGTCTGAGAAGCTGTTCACAGCACACAACGAGCCAGTTTTTGCCATCGACTGGCACCCTGAAGACAAGAACTGGCTAGCTACTGCTGGCCGTGACAAAATGATCAAGGTGAGACATCCTGCAGCAGCTGGTGGGTTAGCTACTGGACATGGCAAATTGATCAGCATGAAACTTTCTCTGGTGATTTCCTGGCCTCATATAATGGTCATGGTGAGATTATCACTGGTGAGTTCCTGGCCCTCATGAAATAGTCATGGTGAGATATCACTGGTGAGTTAATGGTCCTCACAAAATAATGGTGAGTTACTGGTGTGTTTATTGGCCATGGCAAAATTATCATGTTAAGGCATTCGCATGAGTTACTGACCTTCACAGAACGATCAAAGCAGGGTGTTCACAAGACCTTCACAAAATGATCAAGGTGAGACATTCATGTGTCTTAACAAAATGATCATTGCTTTCAACACCACTGCCTGGACTATCCATAATAAGATGAATCACATCATCTGGACTGAAGTGGCCTGCCACCATCTTGGCACAGAGATCCAACATATGTTGAAAACTTGGCAATCTTTTTTTTTTTTTTTTTTTGTGCTTGATTGACTTCTTTTATGATTCCAAAACACCATGAAAACAGTTCCGTTTGCGAGCAAGCTTCTTCATCATCAACGATGTCCTTGATCATGTGATCAGGATTCCCAGGGTTGCCCAGATTGTTGCTTTAAACTGGGTTGACATAATCCACGCCAGAATGCACAGTTGGGAGTGAAAGGCTTAAAGGTTAACTCAGACAGGTTCCTCAGTGGGTCAGTTGTATAGTAACAGGAGAAAGACTTTCATCAGCATGAGAAGCTTCAGTCAATCCTATGTGTGCGCCGTGCAGGTGTGGGACATCAGCAGGCAGCCGGCGCAGCTGTTGTACTCCGTGCAGACCATCGCCTCTGTGGGGCGCATCAAGTGGCGCCCCAATCGTCGCTTCCACATCGCCAGCTGCTCCCTGCTGCTGGACCACAATGTCAATGTGTGGGACGTCCGCAGACCCTACATCCCTTTTGCCTGCTTTGATGAGCACAAGGATGTGGCTACATGTGAGTGTTGGGTCCTCTGTGTATGTGTGTGTGTGTGTTTGTTTCTGTCTGTGACTCTGTCTGATGGAAGACAGTGGGCATGGGCAAAGATCTCACTTTTTATTCACCTGCTTTGACCATCTTGAGGATATGCACAGGTGTGGGTGTAGATTCCTAAGATGGAGAGAGTGGGTGAGAAAGAGAGAAGAATGAATAAATGGGCAGATCCACCATCCATGTGTGTGAATGTTCATCTCTGCTGACCCGTAATTCTGTGTGTGTATATATGTATGTGTGTATGTGCATGCATGTGTGTGTGCTTCTGTGTGTGTGCACTCATGTATGCATATGATACGTATGTAGACTCATAGATGTGAACAGAACCTTATGTGCTAAACAAACGTGTTAAGTGAAGAGATTTTGAAATTTACTTGCTTCCACTTCTCTGAGGATGGCCATGATTGTTATGCACAGGAACCCTTCCCATCAGTAAGATGGCAGATTTTTTTGATTTTTTTGGATGTGTCTGGTGTGCAGGCATACAGTGGAAAGACCCCCATGTTTTGCTGAGCACGGGCAAAGACAGCATGCTGCACCAGCATATTTTCCAGAATGCCAAACGACCGGGCGACCACGTCATTCCCTCTGGCGTGGACATCAGCATCCATGGCGACATTGGTCTGGCCTACAGAGAGAAAAACACAGGCAAGTGCAGAGAAAAATGCTGTCAACTAGAATTAAAAAAAATGGCTGACATGATCCCAAGAAACAGCTCTATAGACTCCAGAATTCATGTGACCTGTGGGGTCTTACCTCCATGTGTATTAAAGACCAGAAACTTCACCATTTTACTGGTACAGTGGCAGAAATAAAGAGGAGAGGGAAAATCTGTGACAGATGTAGTTCTAGTAGTTTACTGTCTGTCATGATGTTTTAGTAATCTCTGAAGACCAGTATGTATGTGTCAAATTTGGTTGCTGTAGATGGTTTGCCTGTAGTCGGTACTGGTCTTTGAAAGAACTGCTGCTACTGAACAGCGCAGCTAGTTCATGGCTGGTTGGCTAATGCACCAGACTGTAGTTCTGGTGACTAGGGTTCAACTCCTGGATACGGTAAGATAAAGAGCTGTTTTTCAGTTCTGCTGAGTCAACACTTGTGTAGACTGGTCACTGTCTATCTGACCTTTGTGAGCACAGCGTGCAAAAGATTGCTGTGTGCATTAAAGATCCTATGACCACCTTTTGATAAGAGAAGGAAGTACAGCCACTGGCATGGAAGGATGCAAATAATGCATGATAGCTGCAGAATGATGACTGTGGCTACATCTGATGGAAGAAGGGGCTAAAATCTACCAGGCTATTTGTCCGTTAGGGCTGAAAGGGTTTTTAAAGACTGGGGCCAGCAGAGTGATCTTGGCCATTGTTTTTATACATACTGTCATCGTCATCAACCTTGTGTTTATTCTCTGGTTATGATGCTTTTGGGGGTCAAAAGCTGTCAATTCCTTCCTTCCTTTTTTATTTAAGTCTTTTCACATCAGTGATATTAGACTGATCTTACAATTATCATGCGAACAATATGTATCAGCAAGTTGCACCAATAGAAATTTATGTCAATTTGTTTAAAATAATTGCAGTCAACAAACAACCATAATTATATACAACTGTGTCTGTGCCCAGCTGTCAAGACAAAAGAATCGGGCAGCAAGATCTTTGGGCGAAAGACATCATCCCGTAGCGAGTTGTTCTTCACTTCTGCGACCAGTAGTGTGGCAGTCTTTCAACAAATTGCTGAACCGAATGAGACAGATGTAAGTAAATGCAACAGCGTATTACAAATGCATGCAGCATGCACACATTTCTTCTTTCATCCTCTCCCTCACTCCTTATTTCTCTGCCCCCTTTCACCTTGATGTGACCCTGTGCAATTGACAGGATGTTGGTTTTAAACACTGTGCTTATAAAAGTGGGCTGTTGTTAGAGATAATACACAATGTGCCCAGGTATCAGTTAGCACTGGAGATGAAGCAGTGGTGACCTTTTGGACATAAAGCATGCGCACATGTGTGCACACGTATATATGCATGCACACTTATGCACACACACACATAGCATAACACACATGTACATGCATGCACACACACACACACACACACACACACACACACACACACACACACACACACCACAACACAAAATGCACACACACACGCACGCACGCACACACACACACACACAGTCACACACATTTTCTTAGAAATTCTAGTTTTATTGTGAGACTTTTGTTATTGCATGGTCATAAAACACAAATTTATTTCATGTATTGGTTTTACTTTTGCTTAGTTCAGTGATCACTTCTGTAACAATTCACCTTGAACTCAGTGTATAAATCAGCCTCTTCCTTGTCCATTGTAACTTGTATCTTTTGAAAAATTGCAGTTGAAGGAAAAAGATTGTTGGATGAACCTTAGTCATCAATGCACCCTTTTTCCAGTGTCTTTAATGGGGTCTTCAAAAAGGTCACAGATGGTGTCTCCATGAGATTCCCATGGAGGTCATCAACAGCATGCCCAACAGGGTCTCCAGTGAGGACCTCCCTAAGTCTCCATCTCAAGCAGGGTTCCGAACAGGGTCTCAAACAGTGTCTCCATGAGGTCCCCAATATGGCTGCCAGTAGGGTCTTGAACATGGTCCCTAACTGGGTATCCATGAGGCCACCAACAGGTTCCCCAACTGGTTCTCCATGAGGTCTTCAGTAGAGTCTCAGACATGGTATCTATGTTATCCACATCCCCACCTCCAAAGGGTCCAAGACATGGTCCCAGACAGGGCTCCAAGTAGGTCCCCAGTAGGGCTTGGACAGGGTCTCCATGGGGTCCCCAACAGTGTTTTTTAACATAGTCTTAAATGGGATCTCCTCTCCAGTCTGGTCCACAGCAGGGCCTCAAATGGAGTCCCCAAAAGGGGTCTCCATTGGGACTTCCTGGGGTGTTTGCCAAAGCAGTGAGCTTTTCCATCAGAACCTGGCAGTGCAGCTGGTTGGGAGGATGCAGCTGGCATCACAGGACATCTCCATGGCCAGTTTCCTGGAGTTGGCCAAGAAGTACCGCTTGAAAGGACAGACCACGGAGGAGCTGTGTCGACACAACTCGGCTGTTGCCACTTCCATCGACAAGCATCAGGTACTGGATGATACTAATATTTTTATGTAGTGACAGTAATTGCGACAATGTTAATCATGGTAAAAATATTTTCCAGAGTACCATCCTCCAATAAGTATTTCAACCTACAGTACTTTACAAACTCAGCACAAGATTATATTTCTAAGACACGTGCACATGTGCACACATACAAAAGGTAGTGGCAGTCATTAAAGAACAACGCACGTTTTTCTGTTAAGCACCATTACTCAGGAACAATCTGCCATACTCTCTCTGACATTCTTCTTCCATAGCATCATTTATATCTGACCTCAAGACCCATCTTCTCATCTGTGTGTGTGTGTGTGGTGGTGGTGGTGTGTGTGTGTGTGTTGGAAGTGATGAGAAAGATGTTGAATGAAGTGTTCTAGTGTGTTTACGTAATTAGTAGGGTTCCCTGTGCCCTGGGTTATGGACATATTTTGCTGACTTTATTAATTTTGTATTGTGAGCTTTGGGCTCACGCTAGGTGTAAACACCTTAAAAATACTTTTACATTACATTTACATTAAAGACAAAAACTGCTGTGTGAGTGATGGTACAAAGACTGGCCTCTTCCGCATCCTTGATTGCATGCTCACACTCACAGCAGGATTGACCGTACCACTCCAAACAGTTTGGTTCGAATGCAGTGTTTCAAGACATTTTGTGTGTGGTTGTCACAGGTTGCTCACATGTGGCAAATCATGGGAGACATTTTCTGCACCAAGACCAGCTCCAAGTCAACTAGTCTGCAGGTGCCCCGGGTCAACGTCACCCCAAACTCTCTCTTGGACAAGCAGGACCCTGAGAAAGGTAACCCACCCTTCCCATCCAGTCAGATGCTGCTGTGTGTAACACCAAATCTTGTTGAATCTTAGTTAACCATTCTCCTTTCTGGACTCTGAGAGAGGTTACCCACCCTTCCCATCCAGTCAGATGCTGCCTCGTGTAACACAGAATCTTAGTGAATCTCATTTTCATCCCTCCTGCTTCTTTCTTGACTCTTTTAAGACTCTGACATCTGGTGAATTCCCCTCC
Source organism: Alviniconcha strummeri (assembly GCA_963584105.1). Taxonomy (NCBI): domain Eukaryota; kingdom Metazoa; phylum Mollusca; class Gastropoda; family Provannidae; genus Alviniconcha; species Alviniconcha strummeri. Next base: position 5,883,968 of record OY757542.1, read on the forward strand.
ACACCCCCCACTCCCACTCCCTCCCCACCTGACATGTAACATTCCATCTGGTGTTTAATTATTTTTTTTGAAGATCGAGAGGGACATGCAATGTAAAAATGTGACTTTATGCTCATATACTTCAGTTTTTTATGTTTTCCAGTATTTCACTCCATGTCTGTCTGTCTCTGTCTCTCTTTTTTACAACAGTATTTTCTCAGCAGGCCTTACTGTCAAAGATTTAAGGGGAAAACGTGTTTGCTCGGCACTGAGTAGTGCCTGTAATGTTGTTGTTCTGTCAGAGGTGCTTAATGTGCAGGCAAAGCAGTTTCCAGTCCTGACAATGAGCTGGAGGTGGTGCGCAGTGACAATGACAAAGAGAAGAATGGAGATGGCAGCACCGGTGAGTGTGATGTTTCTGGGTGGTGAACTAGTTGTATTATCATCAAATCTTTGTTCATATGTACTAATGTACAGTATGTATATGTCAGGGGATGTGTTGTTTTCAGGCACTGAACAGGATTAGTTGGGGAGAATTTGTAAATACTCTCAGGGGTTGTGCTGTTTTCAGGCATGTAAAGGGTTAAATGGAGGAATTGTAAAGTTTTAAAGGGGCTGTGTTGTTTTGAGGCACAGAACAGGATCTAGATAGGGAGAATTTGTAAAATTCCTCAGGAGCTGTGTTGTTTTGAGGCACAGAACGGGGTTAGGTGGGGAGAGTTGTAAAGTACTTCAGGGCTGTGTTGTTTTCAGGCAATGAAGTGTTGTTTTCAGGCATTGAACAGGATTCTAGATGGGGAAAACTCTAAAGTTCCTCAGGGGCTGTGTTGTTTTCAGGCACAGAGGAGGACTCAGAAGGTGAAAGCTCAGAGTATGAGAAGAACCTGGCCAACATTGCTAGTGGCCTTGGACACAATGGAGACTTCTTTTTTGGTGATGGTGACAATGAGACATTGTCTTACTCACTTGGCATCAATGTGCGAAATGGCGAGGTTAGTGCTTGTAGATTTTGTTTAAAAGTTTGATTTTTAGAAGAATGTCTCTTCCACAAAAAAGCAACAAGCCCACCTTCATTCTGGGGTATGACATTTAAGGTCAATTTTGTAGGTTGAGGGGCCTTTTGAGACCATTTGATCAGTTGAAAAATGCTTTCAGATACAATGCATCGCATTAAATAAGAGTTGTGTCCTTGTTTCAGCACAGCTGAAAAGAGCTTTTACTTTTTTGTCTGTCATTTGCCTTAGAAACATGGACTTTCCAGCCACAAAACATGTCACACAACCTCTTAACACATGGTCACTATCCATGCAAACAGCCAAGATGGCTGCATGAATCAGCAATGTTATATCCTAGATGGTGCTCTCAGCAGGTTGTGAGTGTCAGTCAACCAGACTGTTTTGGATTGAGTGATGAAATGAGTCTAGGACAGATTGCATGTAGGGTGGTCTTTGACTTGACTCTGAACCTTTTCCCTGCCTTTTGGATGTCACGTGATGTCACTGGCAATGTGCTTTCCATCTGCCTGTAGGTTACACTATTTCCTGTTTGAATTCCAGTTTATCATGATTTTTTGTGTTAGAACAAAGTTCTTAGAAGCAGCAATTTTGGTTAGCTTAGCCATTTCTTGAGACTGTTCCTAGAAGGAAACTGCCTGAACATGCATGCATGCATGCACGCACACACACACATGCATGCATGTGCACATACACACACATGCATGCATGTGCACACACACACACACACACACAAACAAAAAAAGAAGCATAATCGTTGACAGTGAATGGGTTAAAACAGCCACAGCTAAGAAAACCTGACAAGCGGTTCATTTTCTCATTTGGCCCTGGCCAGCAGGCATTCCTGTCCCCACAGGACTGGACACAGTTGCCTTCGGAAGCCTTTCAGCCCCGACACAAGATCACCGGCCCCACCGCCCCACCAGATTGTCCCGACCATGACTCCATGCTGGCGGCCGTGGAGTCGGACACGGTGACCTTCCTGACCCCTGTGGATGACTCGGAGCCCAGCGAGCAGTACCTGAACCTCAACATTGACTGCTCAGCCCTGCACTGTGGCCCCCTGCTGGACTTCACCGCCACTGCTGTGGACAGCATCTGCTCCCTTGCTGAACAAGTGGGTGCATGGGCAGAGGGGTTCCTGTTTTACATTGTAATAATAATAAATAGTGTGTATGTACAAGCATGCATGTGTGCGTGTTATGAAAGGAGTGTATTCTTGTCTTTGTAAGTGCTCTGGGCTCTTACGAGATGGGGTGCCATAATTAATCTATTATTATTATTAAATAGTAATAATTAGTTTTTATAAAGCACAAAATCTTGTCCACAGAGACTATTCTAAGTGCACGCATGGTGTTTCTGCCTGTTCTGTGGGTGTGTATGCTTTGTGATGTTTGTGCATGTTTTTGTGTGTGTGTGTGTGTGTGTGTGTGTGTGTGTGTGTGTGTGTGTGTGTGTGTACTTTGTTGTGTGTGTGTGGGGGTACATGCAGCGGTATGTATAACAACACCAGCCCATGTCAGATATATATGCATATGAATGACAAGTCTTCATGTGACAGGGGGACATTCATATATATGCATATGAATGACAAGTGTTCATGTGACAGGGGGACATTCAGACGGCAGTGTCCATGCTGATAGTGCTGGGGGACCATGTGCGCTCTCACATTGACATGGAGAGGCAGGAGGACTGGTTCCTGTCTTACATTGGTCAGTATCACTCCTCCTCTGCTTGAACTCTTTAAAGTGTCTCACTCCCCCTCCCCAGTCAGTTGCTGAAGTGTTGTCCTTCTCCCCCCCCCCCCCCGTTTGTTAAAGAGCCACTCTCATTTTCTCGATCTTCTCATGTCTGTTGATCTTCTTCCTTCACCATTACAAGGTACAAGGATATTTATTTGCCAGTGACATTTAAACGTATACAGGAATTTGTCTTGGTGACGTTCCGTTTATACGGTGCATTAACAAATGCGCAAAACATTACATTTATACGGTGCATTAACAAATAGGCAAAACATTACAGTTAGCCATGGATAAAAGTTTAAATTTGTCCATTGGAATGTATTCTCTTCTTCTTCTGTGTGGTCACAGTGTCCAACTTCAACAGTGCGGACTCAAAGTGCTGGGTTGTTTTGATGTTTCCTTAGTTCACCAAGCTCTGACATGGACTATAGCATATCTGTGTTATACATACTCTTTCTGCAGTCATACACACATGAGAGATGTCACTTTATAGTCTCATCTGAAGGACTTTTGTAGATCCTGAACAGAATTTGACTTGTGGGCTCAAAGCCTAACGTCTGACAGTCACTCAGAAATGTGGTGGCCATGGTCGATCATGCTTTCGATGGTGAGTGCACTTGCTCTGTATCATCAGCTGTTCTCTGCTTTAGTTCCTGCGTTTTCCTTTGAAGTGTTGTCCCTCTTCCTCTTACATTGTCTGTTGACATTTGTCAACAGAAATGTCACTCTCACACTCTTATTGGTGAAGATTAACTGATCAAGTGTCACTGTGCGTTGCATATAGTGTATGTTCACAAAATGTTCTTTCTTTTGACCGAGCAGATATGCTTAGTCGCTACAAGCTGTGGACCATTGCAAATGAGGTGATCTCGTTAAGTCACCTGCCCCAAGTGAGCCAGATGAACCAGACGTCCACCTGCATCCACATAGCGTGTCCACAGTGCTCGCGCACCATGGAGCGCTCCGGCTGGCTGTGTGACAGATGTCGCACTGTTGTTAACCTCTGCAGCATATGGTAAGCACAGGCAAAAGCCATTTACTCTTCTTCTCCTTCTTTCATCTTTGACCAAGCTTACTGTCAGCTTTTGACTTTTGAGGGGCTAGTGCAGCAAACAGAAGAAAATAAAGGATAAAGTAGTCATGAAGGTATGGTAGACAGAATGTTGAATGAGGGTGTGGTGGGGGGAGGGGGGAACGCAGTTATTATTTATTATTATCTTGTACTGAAATATGTTTTGTTCAATTTCAGGATACTATATTTCAGTGTGTCAGTTGTGTGTCATGGTGTCTGTATGCTTTCAGCCACCAGCCAGTGAAGGGGTGTCAGTTGTGTATCATGGTGTGCGTCTGTATGCTTTCAGCCACCAGCCAGTGAAGGGGTGTCAGTTGTGTATCATGGTGTGTGTCTGTATGGTTTCAGCCACCAGCCAGTGAAGGGGTGTCAGTTGTGTATCATGATGTGTGTCTGTATGGTTTCAGCCACCAGCCAGTGAAGGGGTGTCAGTTGTGTATCATGGTGTGTGTCTGTATGGTTTCAGCCACCACCCAGTGAAGGGGGTGTCAGTTTGGTGTCAGGGGTGCTGCCATGGAGGACACATTGCTCACATACAGGAATGGCTGGCCTCCAACATATTTTGTCCGACTGGCTGCGGTCACATCTGCGAGTACACTTGAGTGCACCTCCTCTGACCTGACAACCTGTCACTGCTGCTGTGGGCAGTCATCTGTCCACAATCAAGGAACAGAATCATTTTCATGGAAGTGTGTGTATTGTAACCTAGTGAGAAGGTGAACACTTTGCCTTAAAGTGTGGCAGTTTGGGAACTCTGCCTGCCACACAGAACTGAAGGACTTGCTCTGTGATACCTTTGCACCCCTGCCTACTATACAGAACCGAAGGTCGTTGTATGATAGTTTCATACCAGTAACATTGCACTCTGCCAACACAAGAGAACTGAAGGACTTTATGTGCAATACCATGGTTCTCTACCAGTAATACAGAACTGAAGGACTTCTTGTGTGATGCCATTGCAATTTGTCAACCACATGGAACTGAAGGACTTGTGTGATACCCATGGGATGCCTGCCTACCACACATAACTCATGGACTTTCTGTGTGATACCAGTAGACTGTATACCATACATGATATAGAAGTGGACTTGCTGTGCGATACCAGTGGACTCTGCCTTCAACATGGACATGTCTTCATGTGTATCGCACTCAGCCGATCACACAGAACTGAATTACCTGCAGTGTGGCATCATTGCTCTCTACCAAGCAAAGAGGACTGAAGGACTTCCTGTGTGACACCATGGTGCTCTACCAATGATGCAAAATTGTGTAGGATTGCGGTGCGATTGCATTCTGCCTACCACAACTGGAAGGACTTGTGCAATGCCGTTGCACTGTTGATGATCGCTTTTATAACGCTATTCTCTGCTCCCTTGAGCACTCACTGCACTCGCATGAGGTTCTACATGAGTGACTAGCTTTATAGCGCGTTATTTGAATATCCACCGAAGTGATGTACTGTGCCTACCACACGGAACTGGAAGGACTTGTGCAATACCATTGCACTCTGCCTTCCACACAGAACTGGAAGGACTTATGAGGCCTTTGCATTCTGCCCATTGCACAGATCCAAAGGACTTACTGTCTGATTCAGTCAGAATGCATAAGCAACTACAGATGTTGTACTTTTGTTTAATTTGGAAAGACATGTATGTATATCACCTGCTTTGGGGGATTAAAAAAAAGTTAAAATTTCTTGTGTACAGTGTTTTGAAATGTGTATGAGTAAGTATGTAACTTGGGTGTTTTACTCCCAGTCAACCAGTATCATTATATCAGGGCAAGGAACGTGTATGAATTCCACTGGTCCTTTTGAGCTGCCAACAAACTGTGGCGTGCCTTAAAAAACAGACCTTCAAGTGATTTCCAAGCCAGCAAAATCCAGTGGAGCGCCTTAAATGCCCAAAGGTCATGCATCAGTACCCCATTACCTCTGTTTTGTTCAAGAAAACAGCTCAACCAACCATTAATTACTCACAATAGGATTTTTTTTTTTTTAACTATAGGTCACAGGCAACACCTTGATTTTTATTTTAAGGAGTTGAGCCACAACCTGGACATTCTTTCAGTTTAATCCGTTGAAAATTTTAGCAGCCGGGCAGTTTTAAGTAAGTCTGAAACTGTTTGTGTGTGTTTTGAGCTTTATTTTGTTTTTTTGTTTTAATGTTTTAATGCATGGTGCAAGTCAGCTGTAAAGATTTTTCTGTCTGAAGTGAGTGAATGTATGCAATACTAAAACAGAAAAAGAGTGTGCACACATTGCTCATACCAGCCCATGATTTTATTATTTTTGTTCCATTTAAGCACCAATTAAAGTACTTTCCAATGTGGAAAATTCAGAAATCAGGCACACATTCACAACTTCATCAGTCAACTCTCATTGCATCCTCTGTTCATTGTGGTTCACGCGAAGATGAACAATGAAATCAGATAAACAGCGTAAAAAAACAAAACCCCACTGGCCTACATCTTGCATACAAACCATCCTCTCAAAATGTGCACCAACAGCACAAGATATTTACAATGAATTCACACATAATCATCAGAACGGTTGTCAAATACACTTGTTCATTATAATAATTGTTAAACACACATATTCACAAGGACAGTTGTAAAACACATGATCACAATGATAACTGTCAAACACACATTCATCAGAGTAATTATATAAAATACACGCACTCACAAACATAACTGTTAAACACACATTCACACGCATATATGTCAAACGTGCTCATCAGAAGAATTGTCAAATACACATGCTCACAAAGACAACTGTCAAACACACAAGTTCATCAGAATAACTGTCAAACACACATGTTCAAATGGTAATTGTCAAACACTTGTTCCTCAGGACAACTGTCAAACAGGTTTGTCCAGAAGAAGAATGGACGCTTTCATTAGTGTCAATATCCACGCATACTGATCACCTTGTATTCTTTGCCCCTGTTGCGGAAAACATGCTTGCTGTCCAGCAGTTCAAAAAACAACAATAAAGACTGTTGTGCAGTCACATTTTCTCCAGCCCTCACACTAATTAACTCAGCAGTACATGCACAACACCCAGATCCACAACACTGAATTCCACATAAATATTATACAGACCCACTCACACATCAGTCTCACCTCTACACACACAAAGTAACTGTCCAATTGTGGTTTAAAATTGCAATATCAGTAACAGTGTTCACCAAAATGAGTCTGGAATGAGTTACAGCTCACACTGTAGTAATATGCATTGTTCCATGTGCATCAGAGTTGCAGACATACATACGTACAATGCATAACATCCAAATAACGTGGCCTAAGCTACACAAATGTACCCACCAAAAACATGATAGTTAGGAAAGCCTGGTCCAAGTAATACAATCATACCCACCGGAAGTATATATTATAGCGATGAAAATTATGATTTGTCAGATCTTGATCACAATCACAAAAATTGTGGGTTTAAGCAGACATTTCTGCAGGCGTGGAATTCTAGAGAGAATTGTCTGAAACTGGACAATTTCAAGAGTGTAAAATTCTACTTTGGTGTATCAGAGACTTTGGATAATAATACCAGGTTACTTCATGCATCAGAATCCCATGTCTGCACCACCTGGTACCTGGCATGCAGGCAAGTTGATTGTTGTTAATAAAAAATAAAAATAAAAGCCCAGATGAGGCTGCTTTATAATAATATATGGAAATTAATCAAGCACTACCTTGTACCTAAAAATGTTTTGACTTGAAAACCCGATTTTAAAGATAACTTTTGCTGGATTTGTATGATGGTACTAAATGGGGTTCTTCTTACAAGAATGTTGGATGTCTTACTGTGAAAAATAAAACATGAATCTCATAAGAGCTCCCTGAACATCAGATAGCACTGTTCATTCCATTTTGTTCATGAGTAATGATATGCAAGAAGAGTTGCACTTGCAGAAACTTCCCTCAGCTCCAAAAGTCTGGCAGAGGAGAGAAACCGAAAACAAAAAAGCTAAATAAACAAACACTGTAACCACAGTACAGGGTTCTGGGCTACCAATCACTCCAGCACTTTAGCCAGTCAGAACATCACAATAAATATTCTGCGCAAAAACAAAGAGTGGGCACCACACTTTCCTCACAAGCTGCAGCATTGCAAAAGAGCAAAAGACTGGTCAATTCTGAACAAAATCTTAAAAAAGAGAATAGTGCATGTTCGTTGATGACCAGAGGTATCTGCTGTAATCGTATGCATCAAATTACAATCACCTGAATACTGAATCAGACCCAAATCATCATACGTTCCGTTCCACCAATGAATCAATATAGTAGCACATCTTAGGTCAGATCAAAAACTTGAGGAAAGGGGGGGGGGGGGGGGGGGGGCTAGAGCTCAATGCGCAACCTTCTATTAATATTATTATATGAACACTTGCTGAGCGTCTCATTTGGACACGAGCCATGAGAGCTTCCCCGTGGCAACTATACAGTGCTATTATCTGCTTCCAAGCAGACCCACTGCACTCTAGTTGTATGTGACTTTGAACAAGTGACTGTCAGTATCACTATGTCAACCAAGAAGATCTGCACATGCCCCCTTCATTATGCTGTAGTTTACAAACTGTTCTGAACAGCACAGCACATATAACCATGTTTGCACAGGAATGGAATGACAAACTTCCAAGTCATCTCCACATATCATGTACTCATGGGACTGAAACCCACAAAGGCTGTGAAGGGAGAGCCAACCAACGCTACTATCATACCCTACTACACTGCCACAATGGATGACTATTCTTATAAGATGGGCAGCAGCATGAGACATTTTGCCACTAACTGTGAAAGGCCCGTCACTCGCAAGGCAGTGTTTATAAACCACAACTTGACTGAAAGATGAACCAAAGCCTTTGGCATCTACAGCCAGTAAATATGTTGGCTTACAAGCCCAATGCATACCACCAGGCTACACTGTCAGCTTACAAGCCTAATGCATACCACCAGGCCACACTGTTAGCTTACAAGCCCAGTGCATACCACCAGGCTACACTGTTAGCTTACAAGCCCAATGCATACCACCAGGCTACACTGTTAGCTTACAAGCCCAGTGCATACCACCAGGCTACACTGGATCAGAGGTTTAAATCCAGCACACCCTTTTAGGTCTGCCCTTTTGGTTAGGATCATGCCACCATGTTTAGCCAAGGAGTTTTTGGTCCACGGGTGTGTTTTGATGGCTACACTGTTTGTCCTCCACCAATGACAAATATAAAGTTTGTGTTGAAAGCAAATGACGTTTTAAATCCAATGACAGTGCACTAATGGTGACAAAACCTGATACCAGAAAGGTTCCTGTATTTAAGGGAAACTTGATGTTTTCAGTTCAAGGGCAGCTAACAGTGGCAACATTAGGGCTTAACTGGCATCTTGAAGGTTCCCCAGGCAAATACTGTTTTCAGTGCAAAGGCAGCTAATGGCAGCAACATTAGTGCTCAACTGGCATCTTAAAGGTTCCCAAAGCAAACTGAATGTTTTTCAGTCCCAGGGCAAATAACAGCAGAAACAGTAGTGTTCAGCTGGCATTTTAAAGGTTCCCAAGGCAAACTGAATGTTATCCACCCAAGGAGTACGAACAGTGCAGCTGACAATGTTAATGTCCTGTTAGTTACAAAAGGTCATGCCAGGAATCTCTAATGACAGCAACACCCAAGTTCTGCTGGTATCACAAGATGTCTGCACATATATTACAATACATTTAGCCCAAGAATAGTATTCCAAGGTGTTTCTGTTCTATACAAGCCTGTGTTCTTGCCACTTGCCACCCTATGAAAAGTATTCCTAATCTCACGGAGGCCACCGTTTTCACTCAGTGTCACACTAAGGCGTTTGTGTGGCCTGCAAACTAAACACACCCAAACAAAGGACGGCGCTGAAATGGTAAAGACATGGATAAAACATACACAGCCATAAAACCCTCCATGATCCAGGACCACCTGGCTTGAGCATACTGGTCACAGGACTGGCAATGGAGCCAAGTCCACAAAAAGCATACCAACAAAATCAGTAGTTTGCGGTAGAATCAGTAGTTCTCACAATACTGCAGGGCCACTACTCCAGACTTCTTGGTTGAAATGTTCCCAAACACCACCGCAACAGATGTGAGGTCTGTGCACCAATGACCGAAGTCCAAAATGTAGACATGGAAGTCGGCACTTGAGACAAGATCCCTTTCTTTTCGCTTCCAGCTCGGAATGGTTGCAGTCACCCTTCAGTCCACCTTGGCTTTCCTCTCTTCTGTATCTCTGTCATACTAAAGAAACACATTTCTCAGTCAGCCAGTGGAAATGCTACAAATAAACATTAATATCATTACTGACTGCTTTTACATAGAGCTGTTCTCCATTCTTGGTGGGGGGGAGGAATGCTTGAAACCACACCATCTTTTTTTCTTATTCATTTTAAAGTAAAAGTCCAGGGTTTTTAAGTATGCAAAATGACCATCGAAATGACTGACAAATTAGTCACTCGTTTCAGATTTAATGAAATAAAATAATATAATAAAATAATAATTGGGTTTTTAATAAATTTTATTTTCTGTAGGCTGGCCGAGACTACAGTCTTGGGTTCTCCATTAGTCATGTGACTTTCCCGGAAGTGACGTCAGTCTGGGGAGTCAGTGCGGTTGCCATCTTAGATTCTTCAGTAAACTGTGTATGTGTGTGGTCAACAAAAAAGTTAACTATGCCGGCCTACTGTGTTGCCGCGAACTGTAACAATTCGCAGACGACCCCAGGTATAACAATACACGAGTTCCCACGCAATCGACCCGCAGTGAGGCGAAGGTGGATTAAGTTTATACAATTCAAATGAGCTGACTTTCTTGCTGCGCTGCATCATGCCCATTTGTATAGTGAGCACTTCAGTGAGTGCGATTTCACAAACCCCATGGAATACCGCATGGGGTTTGCTTCAAAGCTGACATGATGTTCTGGTACTCTTTCAAAATCCTGCCTGGCAGGCCCAAACTGATACAGCTGTATCCTTGTGGGTCTCTCGGGCAAAGTATCAGTTTCATCTTCGGAGCTTGAGTTGGCCATTTTGCAGCGACTCCCCAGAGTGACGTAGTAAGCATATGGTCGTGTGATTTGGGCGTCATGGCAACGCTTTCAGTAAACAGAAATTGCCTTTTTTCGTGCATTTATAACCCTCAGATCACAGTTTCACCTACATCATCGTTCTCAGTGAGCTTTAACAGAAATCGTGTCAAAAATCACCCCTAACCTTGGACTTGTCCTTTAACATCCGAAGGATGATTTTTTTAAATTTATTAATCTGAAACCAGGGTCAATTTTATCATCAATTAGCCTTTGGTATACCTTGAGTATAATTATAGAAGTGCAGTGGGGTGAATGGGGGTGGAAGGGTAATTAAAACAAACACACACACACACACACAAAATGATAGACCAATGAAAAGAATAAAGGGTAGGGGGAGAAAGAGTGACTGAAAGAATATGAATGACAGCTAAACTGACAGAGGGACAGGGGAAAAAAAGTGGTCAAAAGGAGGTGGGGGGGGGGGGGGGGAGAGAAAGTGAATACCCATCCAAAGCAGAAAAAAACCCAAAGACAGCACACAGGAATCAGAATCAGTAACGGTCAGTGAGGAAATAAGGAGGAGGAGAGACGGAGAGACAGGAAGTACAAAGCCATATAATACAGAGGCTGATATAAATTATACAATGACAAAATACTTACGGCAGCCAGCTGCCGTCCTATATTGCCCATGGTTACACCACCAGAGAAAAACACGCAGGGAAGCCAGGACCGCACAAACAGGAAATCTGGCTCTGTGTACCTGTGACCATACAACACTCATGGTAAGTATGCAAAACAACACAAAACCTACAAATAATCAATAGCCGTATAATAATTATTAATAATAAATTCTCAGCCCCCAACTTTTTTGTCAGTTATTTCAGTCAACTGATGTGGTGCGTGCATGTATATATATGTAATTGCATACATGTGCATGTGCTCATGTGTGTGTAATGTAGGTAATGCTATTTAGCTTCTTGTGATTTGACCTGCTTGTAATCATTGTTATTTTCCACTTCAGGTATTTCAACATGGATAGCATTTATATTTGAATTCCGTACAGAACACACCAAGCTCTGTTTCCATGTTAGAGGTTCACATGCTATAAATATTTCATTATTGATCAAAATTCAACAGAAGCAGAGCCAGTGGAGTCCTACTGATCATGACAACTTTGTGTTCAGCCTTAAAGTAGCTAGTCGCTTTTATTATAAATCTTCCCCCCATACCCCACCCCAAAATACCCAGGCCACTCCTTAAAAACAGTATTACTCCATAGGAGATGAAGAGCTCTTGAATCCTGAACAAGTTTGACAGTGACCCCCCCCCCTTTTTTTTCCCCTCTCTCTCTCTCCACAGTAACCACCCAGAAAGCTTTGACAACCCAATAAAAAATAGCTCAAAATAAAGGTCATATCAGGAGAGCACATCAGCATCATTTTCAGCCAGTTCATGAGATCATCTAATCAGACAAGGTTAAATCAAAGTGCTATATTTCAACACTGCTGTTCCATAAAAGTTTTTAAAAAGATGGCTGGTCTTTCATACCAAGTGCAACTGCACTGCATCACACATTATTCCTTATCAGAATCAGCTCCAGATTTAAAAAAAAAAAATCAACTGACCTGTATACATCATTGTAGACAAGGAGCTGTGTGACGAATGTGGCCAGCACTGCAATACCTACACCAAGTCCAAAGCCGCTGCGAGATCGGTCAAACAGCCACCACAGACCAATTGACATGGCTGCTAGGCTGACGGACAGTTGAATATTGTTGGCAAAGTCAATTTTCTGTTTTGAGGTTAAGGAAGGCAAAGACCTATGTTGATGCCCCCATCCCTCTCCCCATTACACCTTACATTTTTTTTAAACTTAGTCTTATTCCTCTTTCAGGGCAGGAGCATGAACAAAAGCTGCAAGCACAGGCAGCAAGCTTTTGTGAAGATACCCAAGTCTGTAATTTTCTCTCACATCATTCACATTATCCCCTAGCCCTCAATTTTCTGTCAGAATCTCCAAACCTGTCACTTTCTCTCAAGAACTCTTGGGCACAAAAATGACAGACTCCCTCATGAACCACATGCTGTAGATTTTCCTAGTCTCAATCTTAGTCAATCAACATGAATTCTGCTACTGTTCTAGTCTCAATCTTAATCAGTGTGGACCCGGCATCCTAGTAAAGGTTACCATGTAAGTGACTGAGAAGTAATTGCTGGGTTTTTTAAGTATTATATATATAACGCCTTTATAAACAGGGATAAATCAGAGTTAACAGAAAAGCAAAGAAACAAAAAAGCAATTTAGATGGACTTCTGGATTAAACTCTGCTAAACTCATGATACTACAAATATAAAGTTCTAAGTAAAACCATTACCATACTCACAATGACAAACATGGTCCCAGTGCACCTTGTGCGTACAACCCCAGTACTATTAACAGTATTGTTTGCTAATGACTTAATTAGTTACTTACATAATAAGTTATGTACCTGAAATTACATCAGTTCCTGTACTCTCACTTCATTTTAAACAAACAGTTATAACACAGCAGAGAAAGGATACAGCACTAGCATGGTTGATTCCCACAAAAACAGCCACACAGCGCATCACACTGGACCATTCTCCTTTGGTGCCAATCTCCTCTCCCAGGCGTTTGTCCAGACAGGGGTACAGCAAGCCAATCACAGCTGAAAAACAGAACCACTGGGGTTAGAGTTAAGCCTGGCTAAGAGTCTGTTCTGTTCTTGGTTGACTGAGCACTCCTCTATGAAAAAAAGTAAAGTACTGTTTGAAACGAAGTACTGAACCATCATGTGAAAAAACCTGTGTGAACATTAAAAATCTATCCATACTCCATAACAAAATTAGCAGTGGCAAATGTTAGAATTCATGACTCCTAAAGGATCTTTAACTCGTGTATGCGACTGCTTTAGGAGTATGCATTAAGTATTCTTTTGAACTTTCAAACTTAAAATCAGTGTCATTTTGTCAGTCTTGCCACTTACACAGTGGTTAGCAAAGAAACTTGTGCATTCAGTAAAAGACAGAAACACCACAAAATGTCATACTAACCAGCAGCAGTGCCACAGCTGGGTGCCACCCACCAGGCAGAAGAAAAGAGAGAAGCAAGAACTTCAGGTGGGAACACTGTCACTTGTCGCTGCACCTGCAGCAGGTTCAGCACCAGTGAGAAGAACACTCCCAGTGTGAAGAGAACGCAGCCTCTCAGCAGCAAGTTCTTTGTTGACACCATCTTCAATGAGCGGTACTCTGTTATTCAAGGCTGATATGTGACACCTGCAAATGACAAAAAATCATTATAATAATTAATATTCTGATCATTCGTGAGTGCTGAATGTGAGAAGACACACTCTCTCTATCCCTCTCTCTCTCTCACACACACACTCACTGACTCAGTGAGTAAATCATCTTGAGTAATTAAAATGAAACAAGATTTGGCTCACACTGTATTTTATTTTTAGTTTTTACCGAACAGATGAACACGAAGTTTCAGTCCACGGTCAGATTGCAAGTTGCATACTAAACACTACAATAAAAAGCTATTGATCGTAGTGCATGTGTATCATGCCCGAGTTTCTTGTAGTACAGTAGTACTCTTGATCTTGATGGTTACGTCGACTTGGGCGCCATGTCCTGGCATAAATGTCGACGGAAAAACGGGGAAAGCACTTAATCGGTAGGGTCGAGATGAGTGATCGAAATTCCTCCACTAACTCTGCAGACACCACGATAGATCTAGATCTAGTCAAGCTCTGGGCTATTCAACAGTGACCTCGGTCGAACTCGACGTAGGCCTTCGGGGGCATTTTTGATATGTTGAGGGGAAAAGTTGACTAAAAATGAGCCGCATTTGTATTTTAGACTCCCCGATCACATCTCTTACAAACACTGAAGAAGCTGCCGATCTCTAGTCTGGTTCACAAATTTACATGGAAAGTGGGTGCTTACGCACAGTGTCAGACGGCTCACGGATGAGAAAGTAATACCAGTAGTAACAAACCAAGAACAGGAATACACGCCAAGAATCAGCTGATTCCAACTCGTTCGGACAAAAAAGGAAGCCGATTCCTGTAATTTGTCAACAGAAAATTGAGATCGCATTCAAAATCTCACTATTTTAAACACTCACTTGCTTAGGGTGGGAGTGTACAACGCCTTCACTTTATCGAGCAAGAAAATGACACACCGGACAGTCCACAGCAACTGGATGAATGTCAGTCACCAGTCAAAACAATAGCCATAGCCTGACCGTGAAGCAGACGAGCAGTTCTACGTCACCACGACTCGGCTGACGACTTTCAGCCAATGGCACAGCTCGCCAGAAAAATCACGTGCTCTCTCCCGCGTTTGATAGAAAAGGGTCATCACCCGATGCAGAAAAATGGGTCAGAAATCCCCGGAAATGGAAGTTATTACATGGGAATCCAAGCTTTCAAAATAATCAATCAGATGGATGATTTGAAGTTTGACGATAATTTTCCTGTGACGGGCATGACAAAAAAAAGAAAAAAAATGTATGGCAAGAAATTTTGCAGATCGCATCGGAATGCCGCACAAACTTCCGTCACACACACACACACACACACACACACCAATCAGTTAAAAATATCCTGGATTCTGATCCAGATTAGTCAGCAAATAAGTTGAATATGATGAATAATGATATGAAAATTACAGCATGCAACAGCAGAGGAAAAAACAAACAAACACACACAAAACAACACAAAGGGGTGTGGAAAAAGGAAGCGATGCCAACAACTGAAAGGCCGACACTGTAAGTCACATGACCAAAACAAAATGGCTGCGACCACAGCAAGCGTTTTTGGGAGAGCAAGAGCGGGGTCATCAAAACTACCAGTTCAGCGTGATGCTGACGGCAACGAAGCTGAGGTAGATTAATCGTGAGAAACGGATAATAAAGCGTCGTTGTATTTTACGCAATGCTAAGGTTCCAGTGAATTTTTATTTGTTGGGTTCAAACAATTAGGACTTGGAGGCGTGTCACCTCGCAAAGTAAAACAGATTTATAAGCCTGCACTAGTGACAGTGTTGTAAACTTCCGTGAATATATCAGTAAAGTATGCGGTTGGCAGTAACGTCTTCTCAGTGTGGCCTATCTGTACTAACGGGTAGAAATGAACTGTGCAGTGTAACCATTCAGTTCACCAAGCCCATTTAAATTTACTTGTGCCGTTCCTTATAATGTGCAGCCAGCCATCAGATATTTGAAGCCAAAACAGTCAAATTGGGAACACGCTAGTCTCCTGATTCCCCCCCCCCCCCCCCCCCCCCATGCTAAATTGCCAAGTACCAGTTTGCAGACAGTGCCAAGTAAATTGCCAAGTGCCAGTTTGCTGGCAGTGCCTTTGTGTGTGTGTGTGTGTGTGTGTGTGTATTCTGTCTCTCCCTCTTTAGCTTAGCATGTATGTCAGTGTCAGTGGCTTGTGCACACACACACACACACACACACACACACACACACACACACACACACACACACACACACACACATAGACACAGAGTGACATACATTTACACATGCTACACACATATAGATATAGATATATATATATATAAAATACATACACCAATATAAATTGTGTACACTTTATTACACATCCTGAAATATATATAAAATACACCCATATAAATTGTGTACACTATTACACATCCTGAAATCAACAATCTCTCTGGTTAAAAATGCTTCCCAAAACCAGTGAAGGATCACTCTGGGTACAAGGTTTGTGACCATCAATTTTCATTCAGCAAACTGGCACACATCAAACTTTCAAAGTCAGCAGATTGGCACTTGGCATACAGAAGAAGATGGCAGGCTGGCTGTCTGCAAACTGGCCCATAGCTGTGAGACTGTGTCTGCAATCTATAATAAGGAAAAGTTATGCATCCATTTCCTGAATAAATTCACCACATTTAGCCTATTCCTAAAATATTTGCAACAGTTTCACCATGATAGCTTTTCAAATTGTGGCCACTAAAGCACAACTCTACATGGTTTAAACTACAAATGATATGATCTTGGTGTTCTGATGCCAGCATTGAACACTGAATAATTTCTTTCATCTCAGTCCACAGTAATCATATGCCCCATGCAGTCCAAACCTCTGGCATTTATAAACTAGAGCAATCACACATATGGTCAGTAAACACCCTGCATAAATGCCAGTAAAACACTGAGTTACTTACTGGCATTTATGAAGGATGTTTACTGGCCATACATGTGGCTGGTCTGGTTGCACAGGCTGTGTCCAGGCTCTTTAGTCTTACTCCCCCTGTCGTCTACAGGTGGAGACAAGAGAAGATGAGGAGCAGAATGTCAAACTGCAGGAAACCATCGAGCTTCTTCTGGCTGCTGGATACTTCCGTGCCCGTATCAAGGGATTGTCTCCCTTCGACAAGGCAAGTTCCCCCTCACCCCCTGTGTGTTAGTTTCCTCCCTTTAAAACATGTTTCTTGAGTCACATTTTATTGGGATTGACAAGTCATCTGTGCTGTAACTACAAACAGAATGTTAATATTTTATTTGCAGGGATGCAAGAGACTGAATGAGATGGGATGAAGATCTTGCATACATGTACAGGTCAATGCAGTAGATTTATAAATAATTTACTTCTATGGAGTTTGGATTAGGCATGACAGTACTCTACAGTATAGTGTATACACACACACATGTATACACAAATCATCATTATTAAAATATATGTTGTTGATATATATATCTTCAGCAGCTCCTTTGTATTTTATTTATTTCCAGACACATGTTTGTTTTAAAGAAGTAATTATGGTGGTCCCACTCTGTGGTAATATAAGTATCTAAGCTCTGTGTTTATTTGGCATGTATTTTTACCTGTGTTCCAGGTTGTTGGGGGAATGACCTGGTGCATCACCACCTGTAACTTTGATGTTGACGTGGATCTTCTTTTCCAGGAAAACTCTACAATTGGACAAAAAATGTTAGTACATCAGACCAGAGATGTATGATGAAATGCCAGAGGATTACAATGCAGTTTTAGAGGATCACATTCATTACTGACCATATTACTTATCAAAGACTTTATGACTCATACACACAAGCATACATGCATGCACACATGCCCACAAGCATACAGGTGCACACACACACACACACACACACACTTTTGTGGGGGGGAGGGAGGGGGATAGTAAAACCAAGTAACACCGACAACCATGGGGCTGACCAGGGTTAATGCAGTACATACATCTAACTTTCAGCATATCTGAGTCACACCAGAATCAGATACATACCTGTATGATACAGGTGAAGCACAGGTCAGACATTTTGTATGCCGGGCCCCAGTTCAGTGCATTGAAGCTATGTACATTTGCACATGATGATTAACACCATAACAATCAAACAAGAAAGTGTGCACAGAATATTGTTTAGAACCATATGGTTGTGTGAAGTAGCACAAGTCAAAGATGATTCGCAGAATTAAAAGTGAGGCACAGCTCTGACTCCTTCAGCTGCTGCTCTTGTGCATCAGAAAAACATTCACAGACCATCCTTTTTCTCAGCAAACCATTCTAAAGGCTGAACTGGTTCAACAAAAATTACAAGGTCTGTATTTCATCTGTGTGCAGTCACATGCACTGACACCTGTGCACACATTAAAAATCCTGTACACTCAGCCATACCATTGTTTGGACACACGGAAATACTGCACACACTGATAGGAATAGATAGCATTGCTCTTGCAGATGCTCTGCTTTACCTGGGTAAGGGGACCCATGAATTTCCTGCAAGGGAGAATGAAGTAATTAAAAACCAAAAACAACATGTACGCAGTGATACCGTTTTGTGTTGAGGTGCATGTGTTTGTGATTAATGCGACTGCTGAACAGAGCTCATCTGTGAAAGCAGCCTTGTGAATGTTGTGTTGGTGCTGTAACTGTAAGAGTTCATTGTGCGTTCCAGTGCTCTGACAGAGAAGATTGTAGCTGTTCTACCCAGGATGAAGTGTCCACATCGCATCGAGCCACATCAGATCCAGGGTCTGGATTTTATCCACATCTACCCTGTGGTCCAGGTATATTGTTAACACAGTCACAAATAATAGAAAATGAGTTTCAGTCGCCATTTAGAAAATTTTGTGTCTTGACATTATTTTGATCAAAACAACACCTGATCAAATGACAGATGATTGAACTGATACTTGGTCAAAGACTGGTCTCAGCCTCAGTGGGTTTTTTGATATTCTATGATGAAAAAGTCATCACTGTTTGACTTTTACAGTATATGTTGGAATGTGTGTATGTGTGCATGCATGTGTGTGTGTGTGCATGAGTCAGATTTATAAGCATGTGTGCATGTGTGTGTCACAATGTGTATGTGTGCTGTGACTGTTTGGTTGTTTATTTGTTTGTGTTGTGTAGCATCCCATTAGCAAAGCATTTTTTAAAAAACCTTTTGTGTTTTTTCTTTCTTTTTTCCTTCTCAGAATGCCAGTGGTCAGCTTTGTTTCATTTTGTAAGTGTGTGTGTGTGTGTGTGTGTGTGTGTGTGTGTGTGTGTGTGTGTGTGTGTATTTCTCTGACTGCTTTGTATGATTAGATGATAATACTATGTTGACAACTCCTGCCTCATTTCACAGGTTTAATTTGTTCTTTCTTCTCTGTTCTTGGTTAGTGGCTGGTGAAGCGTGCAATTGAAACAAGAGAAGAAATGGGTGACTTTATCCGTGCCTTCTCTGTCTCACAGTTCAGTAAACACTACGCAACACCAGAGGTATGTGGTGTATTTATAAATGCTGTCTTTATCATATTTCTAGGTATCACTGATCTTGTATTAGTTTGCCTGTATATCTGCAAGTCTTTCCATAGTATTGTTTGTGGTACCAACAGTAACAGAAGTATAATAAACTTGTTCGTTGCTTGACTATGATCCTTAATTTATGACGTTAAACTTTAAAATTATTGTTCGTTTGTTTGTTTTGATAAGATTGAGATTTTGTTCAGCTGTTTTCTCTTTGATTCTTGGCTATGAGGTTGGCTTTCAGAGTATGACTAAAAAAATAAAAGAAAAAAAGACTCAAAACATGTTTAGTCCAACATGTAGAAGAAATCCAAACACTAGCCGAAAATTACAGATTCCATCTTGAAACGTCAGGCTGATTTTATAATAAATTTAGAAGACTAACTTTTTATATAGGTGATTTTTAGCAGTTACTTTGGAATATGGGGGGGAAGAGTCACAAAAATGTGATCTTAAAAAGGGTCAATCTCTCAATAAAAGTGATAGTCTTCCCTTATGGGTTTCACTGTGTTCAGTGTCGGTAGGACATTGAGGCCAGTGGTTGAAGAGTTGTACCGTGGTACCTGTCAGCAGGCTGTTGCCTGCATGGCAGGAGGTGCATGCTGGCAGGGTTTTTGTTGAGATGGTGACACTCAGCAGTCAGATGGCAGACAAGGCAAGATGCTTTTCAGCAGCACACATACCATTTATTTGCTGATAACAAGCAGTGATGAAGAAAGAAAAAAAACATGAAGATACCCTGAGTAAAACAAGACAAAGCTAGCATAACTAACAGTTTACCAGTCCAAGATGATGTCAGGCTTAATGTCCTTGGATGTCAAGTTGACACATTAGGGACAAACTGTAACAAGTACCAATCCAAGTTCTGCCTGCAATAGAAATAGTACTTTCAATTTCATGCAGCTAAAAAAAATATGTTTCCAGTTTATAATTGCAGTAAAATAGTACATTAAATACAGATAATTGCATGGTACAGATTCCCCACTTAATAGATCTAAATGTTTGATGAAACCACTAAATGATCATCATAAGATCAACCAACAGAACAAGCACAGGTCCCTAGAAAACACAGTTCAGACAACAACTCGGTGATAAATAATCAATCTACTACAGTATGATCAAATACACAGCAGCTGGGGCCACCATAATGATTTCTTTGCAATAGAAACGTGCCTTGAAAAAAGATAAATGAAAAGAGAATGAGTTCTGTGTGGATATATTTTGAATCACTTTATCTTGAACAGAAGTTCAGGTTAAAGGAGTTTATCTTTATATCTAGAGGTTCCTCACGACCAAGGCCAAGGCCATGTCATGTGCTTTATCTGGGTGTGCGTAGACAAGCTGCAGTCAGCAGGTGCTGTGTACTGTTAAGCTGATAGTCATGATAACTTACTTTCACAAGCCTTTGCCCTTGCGTCATTGTTCACTGATAAAGGCTGTTGATCATTCTTTTATGGTTGTACTTGTAGTGCTTGTGGACTTGCTGACCGAGTTTTGCTTGATCTGAGAGAATGAGACATCAGTGTATGATGCTGTACGTACTGCCATAGCAAATTGTGATTCTATTAGATCTGTTGTGTTTTAGTATATTATATTTAATTATATGCTGCACCCATTTTTTCCTTTAAGTAAAACAAAGAGCAGCTTAATTTTATTAGGCTGTTTGGTGTATATCTCTGAAATAAATTATGCAAGACAAAGTATAAATAAACAAAGTAAAAGGAACAAAAATACCCCCCTCCCCCCCACTACCACCACCACACACACGCACATGTATGTATGCATGTAGTATACACATGTGCTACACACATGCAGCTGCTTCACACACACACACACACACACACACACACACACACACACACACACACACACACACACACACACACACACACACACACACACACACATACATGCACACATATGTGCATGTACCCCCCCACCCCCTGCACACACACACACAACACACACACACACACACACACACACACACACACACACACACACACACACACACACACACGCACACACACACACACACTCACAATGTGTTTTTGTTCTTCCACAGGACATCGCATTTGAGTCAGTGAAACCCAAAGCTATTGCCACTGTGACTGCTGTGAAGGTTTGGGATAGTTTACAGCTGAAGTAATTTGTGTCAAAAATAGACTACCAGGATCCAGTATCAATTTTTGTTGTTGTTGTTGTTGTTTTTAATGGTTTTTTTTCCATCTGTATACAAAGGAATTAGTGCTTGAAATATGTAACACAAGTTCAACAACAAGGACCTGAGTCACCTATGGTAACTCTCACCTGGCATACAAGGTACATAAACTCCACCTGAAGTACATTGTTCTTTTTTCATATTAAATATAACTGTTCTGATGCAGTTTTTTTAAAAATAAAAACATGCTTCTTTTTTTCTTCTCTCTCTTTTTTTTTTTTTTTTTTTTTTTTTTTGCTGCACAAACTACAATCATAGTGTAGTGGCTTATCAGTAATTGAATTATAACTTAACATATATAATTAAACTTCAGTAACTTCAAATTATAGCATCTGAGCATTTCAAACCAGTGACATATTTTTCTTGTAACTGTTCGCAGTTTTGAGTGAAATGAAAAGGAAAGCAGTTTAGGCAGTCAGTGTCTGCTGCGCAGTCATGTGAAAGAGTTGGGGTGAACAAGACTGGCTTAGGCTGGTTATATACGTAGCATGCAGTCTGTTTGTTCTGGTGGATTGCTTTTAAAGGATTTTTTAATTGTTTATATATTTATCTAAACTAAAAAATATAGCTTAAATTGAAAATCCTCTCTAGAAAGGTTGTTTTTGTTTCAGTTTTTTTTAATTTAAATTAAAAATTATTCCAACACAGACATTACTTTTTTAGGCAGCCAGATATCTTTCAGTAAGCATGAGCTTAATAATGACAATTTACATCTGATGGACAGACTTTACTTCAACATGTATATATGTCTATAGGTAGATGTGTAGGTGAGTGGGTTTATGCATATATATGTGTGTGTGTGTGTGTGTGTGTGTGTGTGTGTGTGTGTGGTTATGCTGTTATGTGTGTAATACATCCAGGTGTTTGTCTGTTAGTGTGAGTAGGTGTGTGTGCATGTTTGATATTTAGAGACTGTTGTTTTAATGCTCAAAATGTTGCTAAAGTGCACAGAGGCATGGATGAGTGAAAGTGTTGTGTCGATGCAATGATCCACACACACACATATATATTGATTGAGAATGTATAATTTTACACATAGTGATCATTTATTTTTGTTTGTTTGTTTGTTATTGTTACTGCTTTTACGTGTGAGTTAACACTGTAATTTCCCATAATGGGATGAATAATGTATTCTGTAATATATACGAAAAATCTTAAACCAGAATCACTGCTAGCATGCTCTGCAAAGGCTAGCTTCTTAAAGGAGCTGTTAAGTGTGGCCTACAGTGCCATGGCTTTCTTTGATAATGTATTATTTACTGTATTACTTATGGCCTGGCTGAGTGTGCATGTGCACGTGGTCATGCAGACATCTACATGTCTGTCCTCAGGAAGCCTACAAACCACAGCGTCGTTACAAG
Source organism: Alviniconcha strummeri (assembly GCA_963584105.1). Classification (NCBI taxonomy): domain Eukaryota; kingdom Metazoa; phylum Mollusca; class Gastropoda; family Provannidae; genus Alviniconcha; species Alviniconcha strummeri. The sequence goes on from OY757542.1 coordinate 5,907,231, forward strand.
AGACAGGATGCCGACAAGCTGCGGGACGAGGAGACCCGAGTTCACTCCACTCTTCTGGAATATGGCAGGTAGTACTTGGAATGACACACCTGTTCCCTGTTTGCCTTCTGGAATATGGCAGGTAGTACTTGGAATCACACACCTGTTCCCTGTTTGCCTTCTGGAATATGGCAGGTAGTACTTGGAGATGAGACACGTGTTCCCTGTGTGCCTTCTGGAATATGGCAGGTAGTACTTGGGATGACACACCTGTTCCCTGTTTGCCTTCTGGAATATGGCAGGTAGTACTTGGAGATGAGACACCTGTTCCCTGTTTGCCTTCTGGAATATGGCAAGTAGTACTTGGGATGACACACCTGTTCGTTGTTTGTCTTCTGGAATATGGAAGGTAGTACTTGGAATGACACACCTGTTCCCTGTTTGCCTTTTGGAATATGGCAAGTAGTACTTGGAATGATACACCTGTTCCCTGTTTGCCTTCTGGAATATGGCAGGTAGCACTTGGAATGATACACCTGTTCCCTGTTTGCCTTGTTGGATATAGCAGGTAGTACTTGGAATGACAAACCTGTTCCCTGTTTGCCTTCTGGAATATGGCAAGTAGTACTTGGAAATGACACACCTGTTCCCTGTTTGCCTTCTTGAATATGGCAGGTAGCACTTGGAATGACACACTTGTTCCCTGTTTGCCTTCTTGAATATGGCAGGTAGCACTTGGAATGACACACCTGTTCCCTGTTTGCCTTCTGGAATATGGCAAGTAGTACTTGGAATGACACACCTGTTCCCTGTTTGCCTTCTGGAATATGGCAGGTAGTACTTGGAGATGAGATACTTGCTCCTTATTTCCCATTTCTGTCTCATCATGGACAGTAGGATCCTTCAGAGATGTAGTCTGCTGTGAGATTCATTTCACCCTAACAGAAACCTGATGTAAAGGAATGTAAAATGCTGAGAAAGTGGTTGCACGAGACACTGGGTTTACTTTGTCTTTAGCGAAGTTTCACCTAAGAAGACCAGCCTTTTCAAAAAATGTTTTGTCTAACAGAAGAGATTCAAACAAGAGCTTGAAAGTAAGGACTTTGTTTTAAAATGTTCCACTGATTTGATATGTTTTATTTATTTATTTTATTTTATTATTATTTTATTAATAGGAACAGTTACTGGCTGCAATAATAAAAAAACTGCCAAGTTTCACAGCTCATTTGTTGCATATTTCAGCCTCTCTAATGTTTAACCTCAAGGGACATTTGTCAGATCACTGGATGTGCTGCAAAAACAACAACAGTTTTTCTAAGTTTGATATAAAGCCCATAGGCCATTTTAAAGCAAAATCTGTGATTTAATTTTAAAAAAAAAGTATTTTGATCTCTTCTTACACATCAAACAGAGTATTCTCCAGAAGGCTACCCTCTTAAAGGAGCTCTTAAATGTGGTCTGCAGCACTGCTACTTTCTAGGATAAGTGTCTGACCTTCCATCTGCCCAGCCAGCTTGCCCTCTGATGTGATCTGAACTTTTACATTTGTGCAGTGGTTTCTTGAGCATGGTTGTAAAAACGTCTTACCTGTGTCAATCAACAAACAAGGGAGTTAATTAGTGCTTGAAAGACGTCATACTGACACAACACAGACCTGAATCACCCACAGTATCTCTCACCTGGCATGCAAATAAATACAAGGTACATAAACTCCACCATAGGTACAGCCACAGTGCTTTTAAGAATTAGATATTATTTTCTTCTTGTAATTCCCTGACACAGAAGTAAGATATTAACTGTGTGACTGAGCTTGAAGTTTCTACATTCTCTTTCAGGCGTTACGGGGTTAGTCGGTCTGAAAATGATGAAAAGGTATGTTGTCATTTTTTCTCCTTCTCCAAGAACTTTTGGATCCGTATGCTTGTAAATTCCAGCTAAATGATTATTGCATTTTTTGGGGGGGTGTTTTTTGTTGTTGCTTTCGCTGACCGGTGGTCCATTGTTTCAAGTGAGGGCAACAAAGCTGCATGTAGCATGCTCTGGGAATCCGGTGTTGCACACAAGTCTCAGTTGAGATTTTGCATCTGTGCAAAGAATTTTGTGTGTTTCCTTGTCCCAGTGAGGGATTTTATTGAATACTCCCTGTAACGAAGTAAAAACAAAAAAAGGGGTGGGGGGGTGGGGGGAGGGAAGGTGGGGGGGGGGGAGGTAGCTTTGTGAGGCAGACGATAATGTTTAAATAAAATATGATGACCAGCTTTGGACTGTAGGGGAAGGGGTTGTGGTGGTGGGGGGGGGGGGGGAGATGAGGGTGACAATGTGGCAGACCACAATATTTCATTGAAGTGACAGATCAGCTGTGGATGGGGACTGTAGGGGAAGGGGGGGGGGGACTTTGTGTGGCAGACCAAATGTTTAATTGAAACATGACAGACCAACCATGGATGGGACTGTAGGGGAAGGGGGATGACTTTGTGTGGCAGACCAAATGTTTAATTGAAACATGACAGACCAACCATGGATGGGGACTGTAGGGGAAGGGGGGTGACTTTGTGTGGCAGACCAGATGTTTAATTGAAACATGACAGACCAACCATGGATGGGGACTGTAGGGGAAGGGGGGTGACTTTGTGTGGCAGACCAAATGTTTAATTGAAACATGACAGACCAACCATGGATGGGGACTGTAGGGGAAGGGGGGGGGGGACTTTGTGTGGCAGACCAGATGTTTAATTGAAACATGACAGACCAACCATGGATGGGGACTGTAGGGGAAGGGGGGTGACTTTGTGTGGCAGACCAGATGTTTAATTGAAACATGACAGACCAACCATGGATGGGGACTGTAGGGGAAGGGGGGTGACTTTGTGTGGCAGACCAAATGTTTAATTGAAACATGACAGACCAACCATGGATGGGGACTGTAGGGGAAGGGGGGGGGGGACTTTGTGTGGCAGACCAAATGTTTAATTGAAACATGACAGACCAACCATGGATGGGGACTGTAGGGGAAGGGGGGTGACTTTGTGTGGCAGGAGGAGGAGAAAGCAGCCAAGAAGAAAGCAGCAGCTGCAGGACTGGGCGGCAAAGAGGCGGACTCCGAGGTGGATCTGCAGGCAGAGGAGGAGGTCTGTTGGGATTGTGCTAACAAATATCCAGGGTTCATGCATAGTTTCAAAAGTCTTGATATAAGTCTTGAAGGTTAGAGAAGCATTTTTTTTTTTAAATGTAAAGATTTTTTGAAAATCTGGAGAAAAGGAAGAAGAAAAGTGTGGAGGTTCTCATATGACCTTTCCAGATTTGGAAAAGTTTTTGGCAGTTTCCCCCCAAATGTCTTAAGTTTAGGCAATCTCTCTAAATCTGGATGAAGTCAATCCTTTGATAAGCCTCTCCCATATATATTATATACATATATATATATCTAAGGGAAAAAAAGATAAAAGCTTAGATAAGCCATTACCTGATTTGAAAAAAGTATGTATGTTTAGGTAAACCTTTTCCAGATCTGGAAAGAAGATAAAAGTCCAAATGAGCTGTTTCCTGATTGAAACAAATATAAATATGTTTAGATAACCATTTGTTGATCTGGAGGAGAAAAAAAAAATCTGAAAAATGTATGGCAGTTTAAATTAGCCATTGCCAGATCTGGTGAAAAGCATAGAGACAGACAAGCTGTAATGCCGTTCCTGATTTTAAAAAGAAAAAAGCATGGAAGTTTAGATAACCTTTTTCCAGATGTGGAGTCAGTTAGTAATTGGATTTTAACCATCTGTCAACTTCACACAGCCACCTTAAGAAAGTACGAGAAAGTGTTTTGCCCAAGTTTCAGGAAATAATGAGAGGGTGTCAGGGATATTTTGGTGGGGGGGGGGGGGGGGGGGGGTAGTGGTGGTGGTGGTAGTGGTTTATTTTAATTTTAAAAACTATCTTTTGTGTTGTATTTGTGACTTTGGGGAATAAACACATTCCTGTTTTCCTTCCTGTTTGCAGCAACGTATCAAGGCCCTGATGAGCGGCATGTCTGCCACAGGCTTGCAAGAGGTGTGTGCACTGGCTTCCATTGCAGTACAGCAGTCAGTACAAACAGTACAGTATCATGCAGTATAATTGGTGCTGTTATATACAATACAACACAAACATCAGCATAAGACTAAACAGATGGGACAAAACAAGACAGATCATAATGCAGTAAATTTGATTGAACTGTGACACAAGTAAACTTAACTGAATATTGAATTGTGATGCGAGTATGCTTCTATAAAAATACTTTAAAAAAGTTTCATCTCCTATGTATCAGGAGTGTACTTTACTGTTAGTATGGTGAAATACTCTGAAGGACTGAATAGATTAAACTGCAATGTGGTGTGTGAATTTTACTCCACTAGTTGTTTTGCATCCCATATGCTTACCTTTGGCATCCTTGAACTTACACAAGACCGCACAAGCTAGTTTCTTAAATATTTTAATGTCCCATAGTCACACACCTCAGGACAAGACAGCAAGATGTATCAGTTGCTTATCAAGCTTTGGGAGAGAGGGATATAGGTATATAGATAGACAGAGCAGGTAAACAAATATGGTCTCCCTTAGAGCTTTTTAATTTTTAGGAATAAAAGCTTGCAATATAATGATGAAAATGAAAGGTTAAGTAAACAAATACAGTCTCCCTTCGAGCACTTTCAAATTTTAATAACAAAGACGAAAGATTACAAGGTGGAGTCTTTGACAGGCAAAGAGAGAGAGAGAGAGGTGCATGTGAAAAAGCAAATTTTGATTTGATGCTTCACCTGCAAGCCTCAAGATTACTGATTGTCAGCAGTTTGCCAGTCAGTCAGTTCTGTGTGTCCTGAGAGCTGTGTTTGCTGCTTTGCATGTGGCAACTGTATTTCCTGTTTGTCATTTGATTTGACCCAAAGTTTGATTTTGTCAGTCTTGAACTCTGGGGATAGCTTTGGTGTAGTTTAGTTCTCTGTTTTTCACATAAAAGTGATGGGTGCATTTTAGAAGAAGGAGCCACCAACCACTGTAGTTTATTTGCTTCATTTTACTCAAATTTCCTCTATTGATCAGCAAACTAATTCACGACTGCCTTCTAACTCTGCAAGCTATGGTTAATGCAGGAAAGGTGACAATGCTTACTGCAGTGATTCTGTTTTGGTGAGTTTCATGCTGCACTTTGCAGATAATAAAATAATAATAATAGTAATGTATATTTTGAATGTGCCCTGCCTGTCAAGAAAACCGACAGTAGCGGGCATGTACAGAAGCAATTACAGAACACAGTGACCATTTGCCATGTGAAATCATCATACAGATGGGAAGAAAACAAACAGAAGCTACAGATATAATGTTTTACTCAAGAGGGAACGCCTGTAGAGAGGCATCACATTACCAAGTGATGCCTGTACCCAAATAAGACCCAAAGAAGCAGCAAGTATACATGGTGCGTAATGTCCACAGAAACCATAAGGTTTATTAGGGATAGGGAGAAGGGAGGAGGGGGTTATGGAGGTGGGGGGAAGAGGGAGGTTATGTACCTATCACTACACTGTTACCACCAGAATGACACCTGCACTAAGATGGGCAGCGATGAGAGCCATTTTAATGTTTCATTAATTGTGAGGGACAAAGTCATAAGACAGTCTCCACAGACCACAACTTTTGAAGAGAAAGGAGAGTCGAAGCAAAATCAAACCAAGGGCCTTCTGCTTACCAGCCTAACGCCTTACCACTAGGCCAAACTGGCTCACACCCAAAGAAGCTTTTTAAACAGCTATGTTTAGTAATGTAAACTGACAATTTCTGTCTTCTTTGATTTTAACTGTTTGAATGCTCAGTGTTGTTTTGTTTGTTTTTTGGCATGTTTTTAACAGCAGACAAGATAGACAAGATAGGAACTGCAATCTGTGGCCATAGATGTTCACTTAAATCCAGACATTTGCACATGGCTGTTGTGCAGTTTTAGACCGTTTTTATAAATTATCAGAAAGAACTCCAGGTGTCTTCAGGTGAGACTGATCACATTCCATTAACTGGTAAAACTTCAGGTTCTTGATAAATCAGTGCTACTGCTCAGTATACTTAGATCAACATTGTGATGAACATTTCTGTCAGTTTTTAGTGTTATTTTGTGTTGTGTGTGATTTATTTGTATGCCATACATGTTTTATCATTGTTGTCATATGACTCTACTTAGTCTTCCAGCTTCTGTTTGATGCATGAAGAGGTGCTTGTTTTGTGGGTTTGACCTGGCTGTTTTTTCTGAAGCATGATTTGTTCCAGGAGTTGCTTTCCCTTGGAGTTTTGGTGTGTGTGTGTGTGTGTGTGCGTGCGCGCGCGTGTGTGTGTGTGTGTGTGTGTGTGTGTGTGTGTGTGTGTGTGTGTAAATGTACGTTTGTGTGCATGTGTGTATGAATGTGTGTGTGCACATGCATGTTTGTGAGTGTTTATGAGTGTGCGTAAGCATTTGTTTGTGTGTGTATGTGTTTGAGAGTGTGTGTGTGTATGTGTGTGAGAGAGAGAGAGAGAGAGGGTGAGAGCATTTGTCTCAGATGTGTATGTGTGTGTGTGTTTGCTGGAGGGGGTTGTTGTTCCTTCCCTGTCTGTCTCCCTGCATGGTTGTGACTAGTAATTTTATGCCTGCCGACGCACATAGGGCAAGCTGACAGCGACAGCCGTGGGCTCCATTGTGGGTATGCAGTCCCAGGAAATTCAACAAATTGCCTCTGAGTATGCTGAGAAAGTGAGTGCTGAGTAAAACATTTGGCCATGCAATGGTGTTATGCTTGTGAAACATTTTATCTTTGATTTGTTTAGCACTGTTACAATGGGTATGAATGTTTTCCCTTTTTCTTCTTTTAAATTGTTTTTAGCCCCATTTTACAGTAGCAGCATTAACATGTTTGTTTCTCTTTTTCTCTTTTCCCCTTTTAAGTCTGTTTCAGTGTGTGTAGTTTGTTTGCATGGATATTCAAGGTATGACACCAGTGTTTGTTTTGATCTACCCTAGAGGGCATGCTACAGAATTTTCCACCTGCGTGGCCACACAAACATCTGCCGAGGATGTGTAAGCAAGCAGTTTACGTAATGCAAAGGAGGAGCCACTATTGTCAAATGAGCGAAGTCAGTTTGGTTCCTGAATTTAGTGTCACAAAACAGGCACCAAAAAGCAAAACTGCTATAGCTGAACAAACAGCAGTGTGTGTGTGTGTGTGTGCACGCACATGTGCTTGTATGCATGTGTGTGTGTATCCATGCATATACGTGTGCATGTGTGTGTGTGTGCTTGAGTGTGTGTGCATGAGTGTGTATGCATGAGTGTGTGTGTGTGTGTGTGCGCATGCGTGAGTGTGTGGGTTTGTGTGTGTGTGTTGATGCATATATATGTGTGTGTTGCAGCAAGCAGAAATAGAGCAGATAGAAAAGAGTGAGCGCGTGGGTGGAGCCCAGCAGCATAAGCGAATGACCACGTCTCTCAACAGGCAGATCAAGGATGCCAAGGCAAAGCTGACAGAGGTAGTAAGCAATAGACATGGATATTAAGCAACAAAGGTCCGCACCAACAGTGTCTGGCCTTAGTAACTGTGTATTGTTGGTATAATTGTCAAGCCAAAAAACTTGCACGTTGTGTTTTGTCCTAATAAATAGCATTCTTTTTATAGCTTTCTATGTGTTTGAATCTTGAAAAATCTGAATTTGTGTGCGGAATTAGGAGAGCCAAAGCCAAGACACAAGTTGGCCTGAAAACAGAAAATGTGCTAATGTTTTCATCTGCGTGCCTCGTTTGCTTGGTCTGTCAACATTTATGTGAAGGAAATGCTTTTTTGCTTCAAATTTCTTCTCCTCAGTGCACAGCCGTGTTGGTTCACTCTTTATCAAGGAAGAGCAGAGAAGGGTTGGCTCATGATGTGTTTGATCCATTTCCCACACATGCTAGCCCCATTTGTAACGTCACTGATACAGACTGCTGGACACAAAATGGCAGCACTCATGTTCATGTTTTTTTTTTTACAAATTTCATATGTAGATTTTTTAACAAATAAGACTGGAAATCAGTTGAAAAACACTGCATTCATTTTTTTCATTTTTTTTATTGCACCCACCTTGATAGTGCCCATGTTGCTGCTTCATCTCCATTCCCCTTTAAGAATGTTCATTTTTAGCAACATTCACTTTTGGCCTCATTGGTTCACAGTCCTCAAATGGTGTGTGTGTGTGTGTGTGTGTGTGTGTGTGTGTGTGTGTGTGTGTGTGTGTGTGTGTGTGCATTCTCATACCATTTGAGGACCACGAACTGATGCAGCTAAAAGTGATAGTGCCAAATAGTAGTATGTCTAATGCTGGTTTGGTTTCAAGTTTCTTTGCATTGTTTCAGGTTATTCAGATCTATTAAATGTGTGTGTGTGTGTGTGTGTGTGTGTGTGTGTGTGTGTGTGTGTGTGTGTGTGTGTGTGTGTGTGTGTGTGTGAGAGAGAGAGAGTGATCTTTGCATGCTGTGGATACAATAGCTGTGCATGTTACAAGCTGACACTGTGGCTGTTTTATTTTCAGGTTGAAGAAAAGCACAAAGAACTGCACAAGATTTATCTGGAAACACAGGAAAAACTCAAAGAGGTGAACGGCTTCTTTGACTTCAAGCTTTCATTTAACTCTCAACTGGCTGTATTGCATGCATGCAGGCCTTTGTTTCTGTCATAAACATGGAGAAACTTCAGGTGCCTGTTTTCTAGGAAGATGGTCATGAGGTCATTTTTGCACCGCATAATTATAATACTCACCATCACAAGAGGCCCTGCACTGAAGTCAATTTTTGGTATGGTGCAGACTGTATTCTAATAAAGTTGCAGGTTTGATGTAGTCCCAGGGTTGCTCTGGTCTTTGAAGGTATTTGAAACTTTGGGGAAAATGATCTGCCACTGTCAAGTCCACTGAAGTCAATTTTTGGTATGGTGCAGACTGTATTCTAATAACGTTGCAAGTTTGATCTAGTCCCAGGGTCCAGTCCAGACAGACCCTTGCAGTACTGTGGATCAGATCAAGTCCAGACCCCAGCAGTACCCTGGATCAGATCAAGTGCAGATAGACCCCTGCAGTGCTGTCAATCTGGTTCAGTCCAGACCCCTGCAGTACTGTGGATCTGGTTCAGTCCAGACCCCTGCAGTACTGTGGATCTGGTTCAGTCCAAACCCCTGCAGTACTGTGGATCTGGTTTAGTCCAGACCCCTGCAGTACTGTGGATCTGGTTCAATCCAGACCCCTGCAGTACTGTCAATCTGGTTCAGTCCAGACCCCTGCAGTACTCCAGATCTGGTTCAGTCCAGACCCCTGCAGTACTCCAGATCTGGTTCAGTCCAGACCCCTGCAGTACTGTGGATCTGGTTCAGTCCAGACCCCTGCAGAACTGTGGATCTGGTTCAGTCCAGACCCCTGCAGTACTGTCAGTCTGGTTCAGTCCAGACCCCTGCAGTACTGTGGATTTGGTTCAGTCCAGACCCCTGCAGTACTGTCAGTCTGGTTCAGTCCAGACCCCTACAGTACTGTGAATCTGGTTCAGTCCAGACCCCTGCAGTACTGTGGATCTGGTTCAATCCAGACCCCTGCAGTACTGTCAATCTGGTTCAGTCCAGACCCCTGCAGTACTCTAGATCTGGTTCAGTCCAGACCCCTGCAGTACTCTAGATCTGGTTCAATCCAGACCCCTGCAGTACTGTGGATCTGGTTCAGTCCAGACCCCTGCAGTACTGTGGATCTGGTTCAGTCCAAACCCCTGCAGTACTGTCGATCTAGTCCAGACCCCTGCAGTACTGTCGATCTGGTTCAATCCAGACCCCTGCAGTACTGTGGATCTGGTTCAGTCCAGACCCCTGCAGTACTGTGGATCCAGTTCAGTCCAGACCCCTGCGGTACTGTCGATCTAGTCCAGACCCCTGCAGTACTGTGGATCCAGTTCAGTCCAGACCCCTGCAGTACTGTGGATCCAGTTCAGTCCAGACCCCTGCAGTACTGTGGATCCAGTTCAGTCCAGACCCCTGCGGTACTGTCGATCTAGTCCAGACCCCTGCGGTACTGTGGATCTGGTTTAGTCCAGACCCCTGCAGTACTGTGGATCCAGTTCAGTCCAGACCCCTGCAGTACTGTGGATCCAGTTCAGTCCAGACCCCTGCAGTACTGTGGATCTAGTCCAGACCCCTGCAGTACTGTGGATCCAGTTCAGTCCAGACCCCTGCAGTACTGTGGATCCAGTTCAGTCCAGACCCCTGCAGTACTGTGGATCCAGTTCAGTCCAGACCCCTGCAGTACTGTGGATCCAGTTCAGTCCAGACCCCTGCAGTACTGTGGATCTAGTCCAGACCCCTGCAGTACTGTGGATCCAGTTCAGTCCAGACCCCTGCAGTACTGTGGATCTAGTCCAGACCCCTGCGGTACTGTGGATCTAGTCCAGACCCCTGCGGTACTGTGGATCTAGTCCAGACCCCTGCGGTACTGTCGATCTAGTCCAGACCCCTGCAGTACTGTGGATCTAGTCCAGACCCCTGCGGTACTGTGAATCCAATTCAGTCCAGGCCTCTGCTGTTCTGGAGTCCAGATTCCTGCAGAGATCAACCTGTCGTGTTTTTCTTTTCTTTCAGGTACAACAGCACAGTGCTGCCATTGATGAAGAGATGGAGAAACTGGCTGCCATGGAAACAGAGGAAAATCAAAGGTAAAGATGAAACTGTCCACTGAGATAAACTAGTCAGCAACTATACACTGCTATTAGAAAACTAGAATACCCTTACATTATTAATTATTCAGGTGTTTTTTTTCTTCTTTGTTTTTTCTCCTCTTTTTGCATTCTTTTCTTTGTTTGCTGAAAGGTTTACACACAGATTAAGTCAATCTGTGCTGGTGTTTGGCTGTGTGCATGTTTCTGTTGTCTGTCATTTAATGACGATAATAATAATAGCATTTGTGGAGTGCACTTCCAGTGACTATGACTACACTGCAGTACGCAGTTTGTGGTGTGTGTGTGTGTGTGTGTGTGGGGGGGGGGGTTACTAGGAGCTCTGTGCCTCTCTAGCACAGAAACAATTTTGACTAAAAAACAAAACAAAGTAACACAGCATACACTTATAAATAAATAAAAACATAAAAAAACATGGCATATACTTTAAAACAAAAACAAAATAACACAGCATACACTTATAAATATAAAACATTACAAAATAACACAGCCTGTACTTATAAATATAAAAAATAACAAAATAACACAGCATGCACTTATAAAAACAAAAAAAAACAAAAAACTGCATACACTTATAAATACAATTAAAAAAACACAGCATACACTTTTAAAAAAAAAGACAAAATAACACAGCATACACTTATAAAAAAATAAAATTAAAAAAATACAGCATACACTTATAAACACCTGCATTACAAACATCAGAACTGGCACCTGCAGACAAATCTTTCAAACCTGTGGACTTTACCATTCAAATACTGACAATGCATGAAAATGCTTGATGAGTTTTTACACCAAGAAAACCTTTCTGAACAGGTAGGTTTGGGGAGTTTTTTTGAGGAAGAGAGTGTCAGAGTTACACAAGTGAGTTGGAATAGAATTCTGTTTCACCTGTGTGTGTGGCTGTGGGATATTGGTCACTCCCGGTCGTTAGGTACATGTGATGCATTTCCTGTTTACAGCATCCTGTCAACTCTTCGATCCTTGGTGGCTCTGAATGAAAATCTGAAAAAGCAGGAACAAGAATTTAAAGCTCATTGTAAGGTAAAGTAATTACAGTAGTTGGCACAGTTTTCCTGAAGAGTTGTTCATTCCCTGCTGGCATAATTCTCCTGAAGAGTTGTTGATTCCCTGCTGTGGTTTTTTGTTTGGTTTATAGGTACTGTTGACAGTTAAGAGATACTGCATATTTGGTACTGTTGAAAATTAAGAGAGATTGCATGTTTGGTACTGTTGAAAATTAAGTGAGATTGCATGTTTGGTACTGTTGAAAATTAGGATAGATTGCTTGTTTGGTACTGTTGAAAATTAAGAGAGATTGCTTGTTTTGTGCTGTTGAAAATTAAGAGAGATTGCATATTTGGTACTGTTGAAAATTAAGAGAGATTGCTTGTTTGGTACTGTTGAAAATTAAGAGGGATTGCTTGTTTGGTTAGGGACTGTTGAATATTAGGTGTACTGTCTTTTCATCTGGGTTCTTTTTTTTCTTCTTTTTTTCTTTTTTTGCTTGCAAGTCAGTGGTGGTGTGGTGAGTATAAAAATAGGAACTGTTTTGTGTTTTTGGTTTGAAACAGCTGTCAGCATGGCCAGATATCTGAAGCAGCTTGTCCCTTTCATAATTCACAGAATTAGTACAGACTACCAGCATTGTGATTTCCCCAGTTTGCAGGATAATACTGCAGATGAGGAAATTAGTCACTAGAAATGACATGAAATAAAGTCTGCATTTGTGCTGAAATGTGTGTGTGTGTGTGTATATGTGTATGTGTGCACGTGTGTATATATGTATATGCACGCATGCATGCATGTGGGGGGGGGGGGGGTATACTGTTTGTGTGTGTGTGTGTGTGTGTACTGCTTACCATCTCTTCTGCTTGCTTAAACAATTTGTTTGCATTCAACTCAAATACGTTTCTGTGTGCTGTTGGCTTTAGGATGAGATGGCTCGTCTAAAGAACAACATTGAAGAACTGCAGAGAGAGACGGGACAACTTGATAGCGAAGACAAGGTGAGCCACATCGGGCATCTCACTATACAGGGTACACATTCCATTCTCCTTCCTTCTGGTTTCCTCTTAGTTGATGGTAAGTAAGTAAGTTGGTGTTTTACGCCCAGTCAACTGGTTTAGTTGATGGTAAATACCTAATGGTGCATCATTTTAATTGTTATTTAAATTGTTGCAAGTGCAAGTTTTTTGGCTCCCCCCCCCCCCCCCCCCCCCTGCACCAGACACACTAGTACAGACATACTCTAGCCATACCTAAACTTCACTAGCCATTACACACTAGTTCTGAATGTGGTCATAAACAGTTTCAAAAAATCAACTGAATTTTGGTGTAAAGTAGTTGACATAGATGACACACTTTGATCCATGCATTCTTACATACAAGCCATACATATATGCATATACATCCATACATACATACATGTGCATGTACGCACACATACAGATGTGTGTGTTAAATTGTGCATAACCATCATCTGTTATTGGCCATGATGCCTGGACATTTTTTGTCTCACACACACACACACACACACACACACACACACACACACACACACACACACACACACACACACACAAATACATGCATAATGGAATGGTCTTTTGAGCATGGTAACATTGTTTCTTTACAGGAACGAGCAGATATGATTGGGCGACAGTATGAAGCAGACAAGGAGAAACTGCGTAAAATTCGACTTTTATTGGTATGTTGAATGCTTCCCAGGTGTAATAAGAACAGTAAGATAAGAAATTTACAGGGCACCCTGCCATGCAGCTCTAAGTCCTGAACAGTAGAAACAGACAAAAATGTGTAGGTACTGTAAAACAAGGTATGACATTTAAGATACTGATACTCTCTCTAAATATATATATATATGGGGTGGGGGGAGATGTTGCATGGCATCTTATTTTAACAGTATTTGTCAGAGTAAATTCTTCCATTTGTATTTAAGTCTTTTAACATATGTGCTATTAGACTGATATTATTTGATTTTGACTGATCTTATTACAGAGTAAAGGAGTAAAAGAAAAAGAAGGAAAGATCTTCAAACATACTCATCTGAGTTGTTTAAACAGGTGTTTGTAATTCTCTGAGATCTTCCAGTTTTATTTTCAATGGAGCTCAGCAGAGCACACAGTGAAAACCTTTAACCGTGTAAATTCAGGCACGTAAAAACCGAGAGATTGCGTCCCTGCAACGGAAGATAGATGAAGTTCCGTCCCGAGCAGAGCTGAGCCAGTACCAGCGGCGCTTTGTGGAGTTGTACAATCAGGTGTCATCGACCCACCGTGAGACCAAGCAGTTCTACACACTGTACAACACTCTGGATGATACCAAACTGTATCTCAATAAGGAGGTGGGGCCCCAGTGGATTTCTGTATTAGTGGGTGTGCTTGTTTGTGCATGCAGGTGAAGGGAGAATGTGTTTGTGTATGCTTTTTTTCTTTTGATGCATGCATTTATGTGTATGTCACTGAGTGTGTATGTGTGTGTGTGTATCTGCATGTGTGTGTGTGTATTTGCATGTGTGTGTGTGTGTATTTGCATGTGTGTGTGTGTATGTGTGTGTGTATTTGCATGTGTGTGTATTTGCATGTGTGTGTGTGTGTATGTGGAGTACTTGCATGTGTGCGTGTGTGTGTGTGCATGTGTGAACGTATACTCTTGCATGCTTTACAGCTGGTCTTTCTTTCCACAGGTTAATCTACTGAATTCCATCCATGACAACTTCAAACAGTGAGTACAGTCTGTTTAATTTTGTTGCAGATACAATGATAGCATTGAGCAGGTGGATTGATTACATTTATTTGTCAACAACAAAAACAAAAAAGTGAACTTTCGAGTGTAAGGACTGAACTGTGGCCTTGATCACATTAGCATACCTTGTTTGGTCATCTTTTCTTTTGGCAAATGGTAACTTAGAATCTGTGCTCTTCTTTGCATGTGTAAATATTTTGTGGAGAAGATTAAGAATATGTCTTATTTCAACTGTACATATTGCACTGTTAAAAGGAAGCAGGTTGGACCAGGTTAGAGTGGTCAGAGTTTTGGTGTACTGGGCTTTGAGTACTGAGTTTTGAGTTTTGGGCTTGCTGTACACCCAGTTCAGGTGGCTGTTCGTTTACTTTGTATTTAATTCTTTACTTTGTATTTCATTGTTTACTTTGTATTTCATTCGTTTGCGTTTACTTTGTATTTCATTCGTTTGCTTCTTGCCCTTCTCCCTTTTCTTGAGGTGAGCCTGTGGTGGACAGGACGTTAAAATCTAATTACTAACACCTTCTGCTGCCTCAGGGCAATGTCATCCCAGGCTAACAAGGACCAGTTCCTGAAGCAGTTTGAGCAAATCGTGGAAGGCATCAAGCAGAACAGGGTCAAGGTATGCAGCCCCATTGTCAAACCACAGACTGTCACAATCATGTGGGGTTACCTGTCTTTTTTCTGTTTGCCTCTCTCCTTACTGCTTTCCTTACCTTCATTCTGTCTGCTGAGAATGATTTTTTCTTTTGTGCTTTGTACTGGTGGGATCAAAACACACAGTGGTTTAAAATATGGTGTCTTCATAAAATATGGTGTTTTCAGGACCCATTTCATGTTCCATGAAAATTATGAAAAGTGTGATTTGCAGAATTGCCTCTGACAGAGACAGATGATTGTTTGATGTGAAAACAGTGAAAATGGTTCACTGATCTGTGATGCATGAATTAAGGCTCATTACGGTGGGTACAAGCTATTGTCCTGTCATGGTTCATTGATCTGTGTCACTTGAATTAAATGCATCATGATGGTTATGGGCCAGGGTTACCATCATCATGTCATGGTTCACTGACCTGTGACATGAATTAAGCTCATTATGGTGATTACAGACCATTGTCCTGTCATGGTTCACAGACATGTGTCACATGAATTAAACTCATCATGATGGCTCTGGGCCAGGGTTACCATGGTCCCAACATGGTTCACAGACATGTGTCACATGAATTAAACTCATCATGATGGCTCTGGGCGAGGGTTACCATCATCCTGTCATGGTTCACTGACCTGTGTCGCAGGTGGAACGGAAGCGGCAGGAGGAGAAGATGCGGCGGGATCAGCTGAGTGATCAGTACCTTGACCTGGTGGAGAAGCAGCGCCTCTACTTCAAGACTGTCAAGGATTTCAAGGAGGAGTGCCGCAAGAACGAGATCCTCCTCAGCAAACTACGGGCCGGATAACCTCTCCAGACCTGCGCGCTGCTCAGGTTCGCAGAGCAGGGCCTGTAGAACATCAAGGACTTCAACTCAAGCAGTGTTGTAGGGAAGGGAGATCACCCACAGCAAACTACAGGCCGGATAACCTCTCTTGACCTGCATGCTGCTCAGGTTGGGAGAGCAGGACCTGTATAGTGTCTTCAACTCGAACAGTGCTGTTCAGACAAACATTGGAACTGTTTTAAAGGCAACATTGGGAAAACTTATGAGAGATGGTGTGGAGTATTGTGGGGTTTTTGAGTGCACAAATACCATCTTAAAATGAACTGAAGAAAAAAATCTAACTTCATGTTCGGCTGGTAATACTGTTGAGGATTGGGAGGGAAGTGGGGGGGGGGGGGGGGGGGGGGGCAGAGGAAAAAGTGATGGTACGTCAGATGTTTCTTTTTTTTATGTTTGTTTTTTCTTATTCTGAAGTCATTGCTTGATTGATTTCATCGTGCTTGTTCTTCATTGATTGATTGACTTTTTCAAATGTATTCTTGAGGTGATGTCCAAAGTAGGTAGTCATTTGTTGTTGTTGCTGTGACACTACACTTACTTTATAATGTCTACAAAATTTCCAGTAAATCATTCTCTTACTTTCAGTGTGATAGTGCATTGTAGAACTGAAACAAATGTTATACTAACTTGTTCCAAATATTCTGTGATAAAGCCAGGTGAAAGTTAAATGGGGAGCGAAGGTGGGAGGGTAAAAGTGTGTGGGAGGGTGAGGGGGGAGGGTGTCACTGGAACCTCTTAAAGAAGCTAACATTCTCAGAAATATTTTTACCCAATAGGTGGAAGATATGAAAATGAAAACTTCTGATTTTCTTTTCAAATGCCCTGTTGACTAGATTTTGGTGATTTTTTTTTTTAAATCCCTTGGGGCACCCACTAACCCAGTTCATATAGAGTGTGCACACAGTACACCCCAGGAAACTCAAGAAACATCTCAAAATACACCTTAAGAAACTCGCTGCAGTTTGTGTGAGCCCAAGTGAGCAGCGTTGCCACTCTCAGTACAATACTGGTGTTAAGTGTTTCCAAATTCCATGATTATGGGGAAATCACAAACGGAGTCCAATGGAGGGTTCCACACTGAGCTCTAAGCCTTGCCTACCATGGTTACGGTATCACCAGCCTTTGACTTGACCACCATGTTGCACTGTGATGACTGGTGGAGTGCAGGATGACTAGAGTCAGATTCCAGAGTCTAAATGAATGTTGTTTGCTTTGTTTGAATGTAGCTGGCATCTGTCGTCATCAGTGAACATACTCACCTCCATTACTTATTTTGAAGGTTACGTTCAAAATCCCCCAGTCTTTTGACACTGTTGCTCTGCCTTTGCTTGTGAGCCAGACATGATGGCCAGACTTCAGGCATTTCACATGTTGCTTGTGGGCCAAACGTGGTGGCCACACTTCAGGCATATCACATGTGATGTTATTTGTGACATTCTGGTTGGCTGAGGCTGCTCATGTGATTGGCAACCTGGAACCCTCTATTGGCTATTGAGACCTATGTGTTTTTGTTACAATGCATTTAACTGGAGTAATGCTATAACAATTTGCTGTAGTAAATCATTGAATGTAATTATGTGATTATTTGCATGTGTCAGAGTTCAGTCAAAATGGGCATTCTATTGAATGAATAATAAAGCTAATGTTTTTTGTGGTTTCCGTTTGGCATTTTAGATGGAAAGATAGCTTCTTCAAATATATTGCCAAACCAGGGAAAGACTACTGCAAGCTGAAAGGATACCAATGTGTTCTCTCAATGCAGAACACCATTGGAAAGCTCACATATTGCGTTTTTGTCAGAAACTCACCAGAGACCTTGAGGACATGGAGACACTCGCTGCAAATATGGAAAGGGGGCGGGGACTCAGACCAGGAAAATTTACATGGGAAAATACAAGTGCATTTGCATATGATGTATTTGAAGGATTCTAGAGAAAGAACAAACACTGGCTGTAACAATCGACCTGGAGGACGCCTACAACAGGGTCCAGTTCAAGCTGCTGATGGTCCTACCTGCTCACGCAGTGTGGAGTCAACCTGACACTGTTCCGGTGGATTGCAGGAGCGCTCAAGGAAAGGACAGTGGTCATGCAGCTTGGAATTTGGAGCTGTGCTCCTCGTCAGCGCGCAATGAGCCTACAACAAGGACCACCGCTGTCGTCATCCCTCTACCAAGGCCCTGACAGATCTGGACCAAAATGGGGCTAGCAAGGTACTCGCACAGGCAAATGACGGACTCGTGTACAAAACATCCAGGGACACCCAAGAGGCAATCACAGCAATGCAACAACTGGATAACGTATCCCAATCCTAGTGGTACCAAGACGCCAGATCTGTCATCAACCCAAACACAGCACAAACATTATGGTGTACTCAGGACAACAGAGCAGCAGGCAAAGCGATGCTGACCAGCAGTCACATTCGATGGAGCTTGTAGGCGAACGGAAAAATCATCTGAGATACCTTGGGATCCACTTCGATAGAGTGCTGACCTACAGACAACACGTGGAAACAAGGCGCAGAAGTACAAGAAAGGCCTGGCAGTCCTGAAGACTATGAATGCAGATAGCACTCAACAACGCCATCTCTTGCTGCTGTACCAGAGTGTGGTGATCAGTGTCTTTCATGACAATGGACTAGGCTTAGATCTTGTCAGAGTTGGAGAGAGTGCAGAACGAGGCAAAGGAATCATAGTGAAAACCACCAAGGACACACCCACTTACATTCATTATTTTGCGCCCGCTGGCCGTAAACTAATTAACTTTGGG
>OY757542.1:5928461-5963524 GCA_963584105.1 Alviniconcha strummeri
ATTCCAGAGTACCAACAAGACCAAAATAATTGTTTTATTAATGCTGCTGTTTGTTGTTTAATTTATTGTTATAAATGTTCATTTTGGTCATCTATGTACATTTTTGCATCTGCCAACGGTAGTTAGCCTTTGTTGACAGTGCTTCTTCTGTGACGTCACAAGCTCCGGGATTGTTGTGAGAAAGAAGGGGATCCCTGAAAAGTGTTTCTTCTCCCCCCACCCATCCTGCGAGCATGGGTGGGTGTATTGGGAGTCACAGAGACCACGGTCCACCCTCTGGAGAATCTTCAGACATCACAGGTACGGCACAAAACGCAGGACTTGTTTGTTTGATCCCTTTTTTTATTTTCGCGTTTCAGCGAGGAAGAACCTGTTTTTAGCTTTGTGCTTTGTGGCAGAGACGGTGGTTGAGTTTGTTGACAAATACCATACATTGCGCGAACCATAGTCTTTCATGCGGTTATTTTTGAGTGTGCTTGAAATCCGTCATTGCTGCTGATGTGGTCATTGAACTGTCTTTTGATAAGAATTGTTGAAAGAAATATCGACACCCAACAAATAGAAAACGTGTGACGACTCCCTGTGTAGATTTCTTTAGTGACGGGGAGGGCACACCCGCTGTTTTCCTCGTCTGTAACTTTTCCCTCAGTTCAGAGTAACATTTACACCCATTGCATTACCGCTGCTACCCCATGCTACTCAGTTCAGCGGCATTGTAACTTAGGCTCTGGCACCATACGGTCGGGGTCAGTGCAGTAAATTGCTGTTGTTTCAAGTTACATAAAATCGATCAGTGAATCACGCAACAAAGGTTTTCCGCTGGTCCCTGGACGAATGGCCACAACATTAGGCAGTGGTGGAGATCACGCCCTCCCTCCCCCCCTTCATTTTTATTGCTTAGTGGCAAAATAAATCTCACAGTTCCACAGGGTGTACACTTTGATCTGACACAGTGACACTGACAGTGGGGCAAATAATTGATTGTAATTAACGTTTTTTTGTGGCCATTAGTGGCATTACTTCTGTATAATTTGCTTCCTTCACAGATGTGTTGTTTTCAGTCAGAACAGCCACAAATGAAGCTGAGGCTGTTCCATGGTTGTTCTGATGGAAAACAACACACCAGTGAAGGAAACAAATACAGAAGAAGTAATTGTATAATTACGACGTCAGTGAATTATTTGGCTGCGAGATGAAAGTGTAAATTCATCTGTGGGATTTGCAGTACTTAAAAAAGGAGGGCTGAGAGCTCCGCTATTGACCAGTGTTGACCTGGGGCATGCATGGAAGAAGATGAACAGTGATTACGCTAGACATTTTTCAAACTGATGTAAATTAATAGCATAACTTAAGGTGGTAAAAATGATTCATGGAAACTGGTCGGACAATCTCTGTAACTGGTCAGATAATGGCTTTCCATCAACCAAAGGTCATATGTTATATATTGCTAAGACCATTTGATGCTACTATTACTTTCGCAAACACCCTGCTCCCTTCCCCGTCTGAAACACACATGGTGACATGTGCATAAATGTGTAGACACCCACACATACACTCACTCACATACACATGGCATACACACTAACACACACACTAACACACCACAGATGCCCTCCTGTCTGTGCTGCATCTATTTTTATTTATTTGTTGTTCTTGTTGTTGAGAACCAGTCAAATAAAATAACAGCTGGTATATCTGATTCAATGAATGCTTATTTTTTTATTGGTATATAATGGATTAATGCTGATCTTACCTGGTGAAATGCTGGAAATGACTGGTTAAGATGAACCCTGAATGTGTGCACCCTGTGGTCAATATTATATACAGGCTGTTGTGGTCTTAATTTTAATTGCAGTTGGTACCTCAAGCTTGAGGATGCCTAATGCCCCAAAAAGGCCAAAGCCTGTAATTGTAAAAACAAACAAACAACAACAAAACAGAACTAAACCAACCTCCCAGCTTTCTCAGCTGAGTTGTTACAACTTTGCTGTATGCCTTTTGTTTTCTGAGAACACCAACTTACTCCAAATCTAATAATAACAACAATGGTCAGTTTTTGTTTTTTTGTTCAGTATCAGTACTATCACTGTCACTATTCATTAGTGGCAGATGGAACTCTGACGTGTTGCTTTTCCACTGGGTTAGTTAGTGTACATACATGTAGAGGTGCTCATTGATTCATGTCTGGCCTAGGGTTTGTAAACTGTACTCTACCTTAATATGAATTCAAAGTACAAGACATTGAAGTACAAAGAAAGAAAAAAGGGCTATGTATGTACCCCTTGTGTCTCTTTTGTTTGATGCTTTTGTTTGAATCTTGCATTATTCTCCTCCACAGTGTCAATAGGCAGGAACCAGCCTCTGAAAGCAGAGAAGCCGAAATGGAAAAGTGACCACCCTTTGACGGAGGGACAGCTACGCAGTAAAAGAGATGAATTCTGGGACACAGCACCAGCGTTTGAGGGGCGCAAGGAGATTTGGGATGCACTGAAAGCGGCAGCCTATGCCTTGGAGACTGGCGACCATGCCTTAGCACA
Source organism: Alviniconcha strummeri (assembly GCA_963584105.1). Classification (NCBI taxonomy): domain Eukaryota; kingdom Metazoa; phylum Mollusca; class Gastropoda; family Provannidae; genus Alviniconcha; species Alviniconcha strummeri. The sequence goes on from OY757542.1 coordinate 5,930,999, forward strand.
GGCAATCGTTGATGGGGCCAATATATCTTTGCCGCACGGTGAGTAGCACAGGCTCTCAAGTCTCAGATGATTTCCTTTCAAAGGTTGCATAAAACTGATGTGCTGACCAGCTGCTTACCTCCTGGGAGTGTGCCAAAAATGTTACAGTAGTGCGTACTTTTCACAGTGCTGATGCCAGAATGTTGAGGGATTGTCAGTTGCACAGGGTGTTGGGGGACCAGGCAGGCTTGGCTGGCCTTGCCTGCTGCATTTGTTACTCAGTTCCCTTGGTGGTAATCAGACTGGGTTGTTTCTCTTTCGCTTTCCCCCAAAACTGGCTCACTGTCACTTGTGTCAGCATCTTCATCTGGCCAGTGCCATTCTGGTTAAGAGTAAATGTGGAGCTGCCTGTTAGAAATTAGTGAAAATAACTTGGTGTTTTACACCCAGTCAACCATTATGGTTATATCAGGGTGATAAATTAGTGAAAAATAACCCAAATACTGATACACTGTGAAGTTGCAGAACTTGCAAGTTCAACAGTTACTGCCCCTTCCGCTTGAAGTCTTACTTTCTTTAACTTTGGGCTAAATCAATAAATGCAAATGACTAAGCCGGTCTAGAGTTTGACATTAATGTATGCAATGCATGTGAAGACATTAATCCTGTTGCCTTTTGTGGTTGTTTGGCAAATGGCCACATAAAGTGGACTGCAGAACTGGAAGAATTATCTCCAGCAGACTTCATCAATTCTTGTGACTAAACAGTGTTTGACTTAGCATTTGGGCAGACCTGTCAGATGGTCATTGCCTGTCTCTTTGCAGTGTGCAGCTCGCAGTATGATTGTTGGACATGCTGAAGATGACCTTTTGGCAATTAAGAGAAGGCCTCCTAACTAGTCCTATACCTATGGAATTGGAAAGCACACATTGGACAATGTTAGCAAAATCTGTAGCTTAGAACTAGAAATAGGGCTAGGCAAGTGTATCGGTTGTACTCAGAAGTTCTGAACCTTAGTCGAGGTTGGGAGCTATGTGTTAAATGGCCAGTTTTGGAACTGGAACAGAAGCTAGACTGCCAGCTTGTACTCCAGCCCAGGTAGCAAGGTTAAGAAGAACGCTATTTATTATGACAAAATGCAAGTACATTTTGGCAGTGAGCCCTTTTTTCAAGCTGCAAAATTACACTAAAACAACAGTTAAATGGTGAAAAATGAGATGTAGGATGCTTATCTGCTTTTGGTTGAGCTGTTTTGTTATAATACTCTTTTTACTCTGTTTTGGTGTCCAATTTTTGGAAGAATGTTGACAGCCTGGGTAGACTGACACAGAACCCATGATGTTGGTGATACTGACACTAAACCCATGATGCTGGTGATACTGACACTAAACCCATAATACTGGTGATACTCGCACTAAACCCATGATGTTGGTGATACTGACACTAAACCCATGATGCTGGTGATACTGACACTAAACCCATAATACTGGTGATACTGACACTAAACCCATAACACTGGTGATACTGACACTAAACCCATAATACTGGTGATACTGACACTAAACCCATGATGCTGATGATACTGACACTAAACCCATGATGCTGGTTATACTGACACTAAACTCATGATACTGGTGATACTGACACTAAATCCATGATGCTGGTGATGTCACTAACAGGCACTCTACTGGACTGCTATGATGAGCTGGGCAATCGATACCAGCTGCCTGTCTACGTCCTGAGCGCCCCCACGAACCTGATTGAGGACAACAGCGAGAGTGATGCAGGTGCTGACACCGACGCTAACTCCTCTCCGGGGACCGAGGTGCCCATTAAGCTGCGACTCTCCCACCTGTCCAAGGACCTGAAGGTGCTGGTTCGAACCACAGACACTGTGCACAAAGTGAAAAGACTTCTCCATGAGAAGGAAGGGGTGGAACCTGAGCATCAGCGCTGGTTCTTTGGTGGCAAGTTGCTCAATGATAAACTGCGTATCGAGGACGCTCACATCCCTAAAGGCTTTGTTGTGCAAGTGATTGTGTCTGCGACCAGTTAAGTTACGTGTCTCGCTGTGGGCCGGGCTTGGTTGATGGGAGCGCAGGCTTCCTGTCCTCGGAGAGCTTGCAGCTTCTTTTTGAAGTTGCCAGAGTGAGTACTGTACTCGACTGAGAAGAAAATGAAGAGCCTGCAGTGTGTTCATGCTCCACTCGAAATAATTCTCTCTTTGCATCATGTGGTGTGCACAGGTCACCGTCACCTTCGTGGGTATTGTCACAGTGCCGCTTTTATTTTCAGTGGGATGTGATTTCACTGTGTATACCCTGACACTCATAATCCATTATTTTCTACATGTAGTGACGTCATTTTCAGCCATTCATCCTTGTGTAAGCCTAACAGTTTATCAGTTAGGTTATGATGTTATTGCTCTGTAAGGTTGAGGTTCCCTAGGCTGCTATAGTTTATGTTCCCAGACCTCACTGTCCGGAACCCTGTTCAGTTGAAGACAAACACCCTGAAAAGTGTACCTGTTCGCAAAGGGGCACTAAAGCAAAGGGGCCCTGATGATAGGAACTGACTAAAGAATAGACATGCAGCAGTTTTTACCTGAATTTCTGGTCTTGCTTATTAAAAAAATTGATGTTTGAGAGTCATGAAAACACAACTGTGAATGCTGTTAGGAGCCAGATGGAAATATTTGCAGGTTTTTGACATTTTCGAGCCAGTTTGTCTTGGCTTCAGTTTCCCTTTAACATAAAGTGATTGTGTTCTTGCCTTTTTTCTCTTTCTTCCAAGACTGCATTCTTTTCTTTCTGTTTTGGTTCTAGATCAATTTCTGTTAAGGTTAGGGGGAAATATGTTGAAGGTTCCAGCCACTGTTTATTAAAGAGTGTGCTCTCTTTGAATCCTGTTGCGATATATAGATGAGGTGAAAAATGCTAGCATTGTTGAAAGGAAAGTTGGTCATCACAGTGTATCACTGAAAAGCAGTTTTGGTCTTGGGGGAATACATGTATCAAAAGCTTCAGATTGATATTTTCTGCTCTCTTTTTATACGTGTGTATATATAATGTATAATCACATTTGTTGCAGACTAACACTTTTGATGACCTTGACCCTTGATTAAGGGAGATGATTAACCATTTAAAGGCTATGAGATAATCTTTGATGCTTTTTTCCCCTGGGAGAGAGCTTCAAAAGTGTCAGAGTCTTCAAAATGTTAAAAAATTGGACATTATACAATACACAATATGAAGAGGAATTAATTTTCCACATATAATTCAGAAAACAATGTTGCAGTGCTAGATTTGTGACACCATTGTGCTTTCATAATAATAACTAAGTAGGTAAATATTTATCAGTTAATGGATATAAAGAATTTAAGTTAAACAGTATTTTTAAAACAATGCTGACTGTTTATCTATACTGTTTACTTTTATGTAGTTCCTGTGAATTGTTTTGAGCATTTGCCGCTCTCATCGAAGTCTAGAGAAACATCCACTAAAAAATTCAGGTCAAAATAATTAACATTTGATTTGCTATGCCTTTATTTCGTATTATTTGGAACTTGTGATGAAAGGGAATAAAGCACAAAACCGCCAGTTGGCTTTGTGTCATCTAAATATTAATTTTCATGTACTATTTTATTGAGAAATTGCGATGCTCTAGTGAAGCATCTTTACACAAAGATGACCTGGGTTCATCCATAGTCATGATGGTTTGCATACACATAATACTACAATTATATACAAAACTTTTGTCCAAATTCATGTGTATAGATACAATAGCCTAGATTTTCACATGATACTTGTCAAATAATTTTCAAACAGTAATAAATCAATCAAGATTTTGATAACACCATGTATTAAAAAGAAAATGATGTGAATACGATGTAACTTTAAGCTATATTACTTTGAAATTATGTATGCACATATTTGTGAGTGGCTTGACGGATTTTATGTTTTTATGAATGAATGGTATCTGATTGATGGGGGTTGTGGGATGAGATGGAGAGGCTGATGGCATTGGAAAGTTACTGGGGAGAAGAGGTTCTGATGCAGATCAAATTATGATGACGCTTAAGGTACTTGGGTATAAATCCATCCACTACTACTGTAGTAATAAGAGGAATTGGTATTGTTGCCCTGTACCATCAAGATGACTTATGGCCTGTGTCTGTCCAAACTATGGAATTGGTTGAATTCATTTGATTTGGGGTGGGGGGTGCAGCTAAAAGAGTGATAAAGCAAAGCGGACATTGGCAGGCAAGATAAAATGTGTGTGTGTGTGTGTGCGTGCATGATATTTTCATATCATCAGCTGTTGAAATCAGTGTGACTTATGACCCTTTCCCATTTCACCCTGATATAACCGGCCATGGTTGACTCATCATTAAAAACCAGTTACTTATCTATCCCTTTTCCAAACTGTGGAGCAGGTTCAGATTTTTTGGTGGCAAATAAAGGAAAAAAGGGAGATAATTCATGGGGAGATAAACTGCTCCAGACAACAACAACAGTAAGACAGGACAGCAAATGACTAAAACTGTTCAGCGTCCAGGTCCTCATTGTCAATACAACCCTGACAGTGCTTGTGTTAAAAAAGTGTATTAAGCCCAAATGAAATTGAAAGAGAGGATTTGGCAAAGAAATTGGATGAAATTTGCAGCACATTAAATATATATATATATATGCATTCCACACTGTTGGTTTGCGTGAATTGGTTTTCTTTATTTGCTTGTGGAATTGGTTTAAAAATTATTATTTTTTGTCTGTGTTTGTTTTATGAGATTAAACATAATTTACAAAACTTCATTTCTTCTTTTCTTCTTCTTCTTGTCACTTCTTTCTTTCTTGCTATGTTTATAAAGAACTGTTGGCCTGCTATAGAAATCAGTGATATTTATTCTAAAGAACTGGAAGAAAAAAAGTTTCGCAGTTTCATAGCACTCTGTTTTAAGTTGAAAGGCACTGCAGATGTGCAGCATGTGAATATTAGGAGTCAGGTGATTAAAACTTGCATTTGGTATAATCAGTTCAAGGTTGATGCTGTGAAAAGCAAAGTTTAGTTTATATTTGTAGTGCTGCAGGAAGGTGCTGGTTGTGCTGTATTGCAATGAACAGGTATTCCTTTGACCCCAGTTTAGACTTGGTGTGTTCTTGTTTGTATTGACCAGGGTGTTGTCTTTCACTGATGATAGTTAATGGTAATGTCTTTATAGTCCTTTTGTTTCTTCTGACAATTGGAATCCTGGTGGAATACATATGTGTGAATTGTGTCATTAGTTTTGTTGCCACTGGTTGCAGAACAAAACACATGCAGTAGCACATGGCGGTGGAAAATGTATGCTTTCAGTAACCTATATTAAGTTTTGCCTTATAACCACAAACACTGACACATATATATACACTTGCATCACAAATGCACATAATGTGAGTGTTTAAATTTAATTTTATTAATTATTTTATTATGATAGATTTTTGACTCTTATGAAAAATGATAATTTGTACAATGCTCAGTGTGGGTCATTATGACTATCACTAACACTGTTAGTGATAGTGATACTGACCCACACTGAGCATTGTACCGTAACAGTAATATCACTAACACTGTTTGTGATAGTGATACTGACCCACACTGAGCATTGTACCGTAACGGTAATATCACTAACACTGTTAGTGATACTGACCCACACTGAGCATTGTACAGTAACAGTAATACACATCCATGATGGTGTGAGAACTTTCAAGACGTTTGACCGTCGTGAAAATAGATTGCCTGCAGGATGATGAGGCTTGGGGTAGCTAGACATGGCAGAAACTCTGTAGATCATTTTTTCCCAGACATAAGTTTAACAAGATCTTTCATACTCTGCATGATGTTAGTATCATTTTAAAAGAAAATTTAAGTTCTGTGTGTTCATGTTGTTACTGGTTTCTGAGCTGGACCTGATTTGAAGCCCACTGTATCAGTGAGGTCAGTTAAACATTGGAGTGTTTTGAGAAATGTTCCATTTTGGTTGAGGAAAGATACATTTGGGTTGATTTTAGAGAGAGTTGATACGTTTATGTCAGCTGCAGTTTGATGCTGGTAATTTCTTGGACATGATTTAAACCATGTATTTCAAAATTTTGTGAGTTCATCTATTAGTGTCAGTGTCATAAATTCAAAGCAGTGCTGGAAAGTTGTGCATTTGTGATTGAACTCTATAAGAGTACATAGATGATTATATGCTAGATACATTTGTCTGGTTCAGTTGTCCATAGTAGTTCAGTTTTGCCAGTTTCAAGGTTGAAAATAGTGGTTGTTTTCTTTTTATCAGTTTACTGATCTGTTCATTTTTTTATTTTTTTTATTGCTTAAAGGCTTTTGTGAGTTGATTGAACATTTCCACTTCTTGCCTCCGGTTTCAAACTCCTGGTTTGCTTATTTGTAATGATAAATAATGGCTGGCACAAGAGGATCATGTCATAATTTGCATGCAATCATTGACACCATCTTAAGTATGGGCCATTGGAAACAACTTGGAACATTCCAGTCTCAGAATGTGAAGATTTGGGAACTAAAATTGAATCTGGCCAAAGCTCTGCCAGCAAAATTTAAGACTGTCATTAAGTACAAAAGTTGTGCCCCAGCAGCAGAAACAAGTGGAAAACTGACATTTGTAGTTTTAGTTTTTTGGTGCAAATCAGTGGCATGGGATTTAAGCTTGACCTCAACAAGGTAGTCAGCTGGTAATTGGATTTTAACATCCTGTCATCCACATTGCACTTGGTGAAAGAACAACAGTTGGACTTTAAAGCCCTGTCAACCACATTGAACTTGATGAAGGAGCAGCAACTGGATTTTAATGTCCTGTCAACCATTTGAACTCAATGAGGGAGGGCAGCAGTTGGATTTTAATGACCTGTCAACCACTTTGGACTCAGTGAAGGAGCAGCAACTGGATTTTAATGTCCCGTCAACCACTTTGAACTCGATGAAGGAGCAGCAATTGGATTTTAATGTCCTGTCAGCCACTTTGAACTTGATGAAGGAGCAGCAACTGGATTTTAACATCCTGTCAACCACTTTGAACTGGATAAGGAGCAGCAATTGAATTTTAACATCCTGTCAACTGTTTGAACTTGGTGAAGGAGTAGCCATTGGATTTTAACATCTTGTCAGCCACATTAAACACTAATGAAAAAGCAGCAGCTGGATTTTAACATCCTGTCAACCACACTGAAGTCAACAAAAGTGGAGGAGGGTGGCTGCAGTGTTAATGATAGACTTCAGGCCAAGGAATTGTGGGTTGAATCCAGGTTTGGGCAGTTATTTTCTCTCACCTCACTTGACCCTCAGGGTATTCAGCTGTGTCTGGTCTTGTGAGCAAAATGATATGAACAAGATACCAAGGAACTACTGACAAAAAACCAGCAGAAAAATTGACAAAGAATGGTCTTAGAAGGCTGGTTGTCTTTGGTGGTGACGTTGGGATGTGGGGTGGGGGGAAGTGATTTACTAATACTGTGTAGGGTAGTGTTTCTGAACTGTCTCAAAACTGCAGTGGTCATTGTTTGGTGGTGACGTCAGGATGGGGGAGGGGGGAAGACTACTAATACTAATACTATGAATACTGTGAAAGGCTGGGTTTCAAAAATGGGGGTGGTCTTTGGTGGTGACATGGGGGGGGGGGGGGGGGGGGTCATTTACTAATGCTAAGAAGGGTAGGGTTTCTACAATGTGGTCTTAAAAATGAGGTGGTCTTTGTTGGTGGATGGGGTGGGGGGTATTTACTAATACTATGAAGGGTAGGTTTTCTAAAATGTCTCAAAAATGGGGTGGTTTTGAGGGGTGGGGGTTTATTTTACTATGAAAGGAAGGGTTTATGAAAATAATGTGGTCTTAAAAAGCGAGGTGGTATCGTCATGGTCTTTCAAGAGGGGTTCTACTCTGTTGCATAGATAATTATGCTGATGACCCCATGGCAGCTTAAAACAATCCCCTGCTAAAATACCTTGCAAATAACCGGTACTGGTATTCAGATCGGGTAAGGACGGTTGGAATCAACTGTCAGCTTTGTAATGAAATAAGAACAGAACAGAAGCTGTGTTCCTGTAGACCAGTGATGAGAATTGATTTTTTAGTGGGGGTGAGGTTCACATTCCTAGTGTAAAATGATCTTTTCTGCTCAACCCCCACCCCCCACCCCATGATAGTAAGTGTTCTTGATATTTGCTTTGAATATTGGGACAGGAGGTTGCCCCAAAATGTCCTCTGCTGCTCCACCTCTACTGCACTTTTGTCACTCATTCATGCTTGCTGTATAAAAAAAATTCTCTTCATTTTTGTTTTGTTTCGTTGTTGCTTTTCCCCAGTTTCCACCTCAAACTGTCATGGTACCCATTATATTTTGTGAACAGCTGCCCTAAGTCACACAGGTGTCCATCACTGATGTAACCAGCTGCATTTGAAAGGTCCGGTCGTCTTCTGCTGCTCCACCTCACTGAGGTGGCCTAGTGGCTGTGGTGTTCTTAGTCTCACAGTCATTAGGTGTTTTATCCGGTGCAGGTGTTGTTTTTAAATTTTTAGTCCTGGCATGGCCTGTGTTTAGCACCTTCTGCTGCCCCACCTCACTCAGGTGGCAAAGTGTCTGTGGCATTCTTAGTCTGACAGTCATTGGGTGTTTTATGCAGTGCAGGTGGGTGTTTAAAAAAAAAAAATCAAAAAAATCCTGGCATTGCCTGTGTTCAGTGGTGTACTGTGTCTTCTGCCCTGGTGGTGATACAGGACTGAGCGTCTAGTCATTTGGATGGTATCAAAAAGCCTGTTGGACTTCTGTGCTTCTGGTCATGTTTGCAAAAGCTTCAGGTTGTTGGGAAATTGAAGGAGAGTAGGAGATATTTCCCCTTGAGTAGCACTCAGTGGCAAAATTAGTAGATGTTCCACATTGCATTAGAATATAGTGAACGCTGAAACAATACGCACAGGTGGGAGGGGATAGCATTGCTCTTGCAGCTGTGGTGGGTAGCCTGAATTTGACACAAGGGAATCAGGTGTGGAAAAAGACAGAAAAGAGAAAATTAATTGAGAGTTGTGGATTTGATGTTGACCAGTAGCTAAGCCTTTCTAACTTAGGGACAAAGGCTGAACAAGCAAAATGTGAATCTCATGCTGACCAGTAGCTAAGGTTTTCTGAACCAGTACAAGGGGACCCCTAAGAAAAGGCGCCCCTAAGAATCAGCAAGGGTGTGGTCTTAAGAGAGAGATGCTCTTTGGTGAGTGTTCTGACGTGTGGTCTTAAAGAGGCTAGCACCTTCTCAAAACTGGTTTGATAAATCAAAATAAGAACTTTATAGGTTTTGTTATTCTGCTTCTGTGTAGTGTTCATCTTCAACAGGTGAAGACTGGTGCATTTCAGTGCATGCTGGATTTTTTAGGTGTTTCCATTAATCCGCGGAACTCTGACATGGACGACAGGATCTTCAACATAGATCTTGATTTATAGTCTCAGCCAAAGGGTGTTTGTAGATTCTGCACAGAATTTGTCTCCAGAGAAATACCTGGGTGGGCACAAAGCCTAGCAGGTAGCGGACACCATCCATATGGGTGACCGTGCTGTCAGTTGTGCTTAATTAACCGAATCGGCTTTTGAGAGTGAGCACTCTTGCTCTGCATCACCGTCTCTCAATCCATGCTGTTCTAATTGGCTTTTGAGAGTGAGCACTCTTGCTCTGCATCACCGTCTCTCAGTCCATGCTGTTCTAAATGGCCTGTTGATTTTGTTCTGAAGCTAGAAACTATATATATTTTTTAGTCACGTTTAAAAACAGCCAATTGTCCTAGCTTGTCTTTGGTGTGCGTGGGCCTCTTTGAAGTGCAGTGTGGGAAGCCCATGCTCACAGTGCCTGCTGCAACAGGTGGTGGCAGATTGCATATTCAGCCATACCAGTTGTTACTGACTAAACTCTGATTCTGAATACGAAATAAAATCAGTGGGACATTTCAACAGAATCTCTTACTTGAAGTTGTTCTTCTGATGTATCAGTGGGACATTTAAAACAAAAAATCTTTTTTTGAAGTTGTCTTTTTGATTTAGCAATGGGACATTTCAAACAAAACCTCGTACTTAAAGTTGTTCTTCTGATCTGTTCTACCTGTTTGAGAAAACACATTTTGAAAATTCTTTAAAAGACGGTTGCAGGCCTTTAAAATGTGATATGGTCTACCATACAAATAAGCGTTGAACACACAAAATCGGAAACTGATGCTACCCCACAGCAAAAGTTGTATGAACTGGAACCACACCAAAGGCAATGCAAGCGGGAGATGGTTAGTAGCATGTAAATTCAACAAGGTAGGGCAACTAGTGGTTTGGGGAAGCTTTTATACTATAAACTTCTGCAGTCACTTGTGTTTATTTGCACTGGTCATTCACAAGCTTCTGTAACTTTGTCTTGTGTATTTAGCTGGTTATGTGTCCTGCACTCATTGTCTGGTCTTTTGCACATGTCCACAACAACAAAGCCCTGAGTCACCTATGGTAACTCTTACCTGGTTCATAGGAGAGTAAATACAGGGTACATAAACTCCACCTGAAGTACATCCTCTAAAAGAGGGTACCTCATGCAGTCTCACCTGGCATGCTTGTAAATACAAGGTACATAAATTCCACAAGAGGTACATTCTCTAACTCTAAAAGAGGATGTACCTGTGGAGTTTGTTTTCCTTGTATTTAGTGGCATGCCAGGTGAAAGTTACCGTAGGCACCTCAGGTCTTTGGTTGTTGCGTTTGCGTGAGGTCTTTCAAGTGCTAATTAACTCCCTTGTTTGTTGATTCTTCACAGGTGCTCTGGGCCTCATTCTGTTTCAGATTGTGACTGTTGCACACGCTTTATCCCTGTTATGAAGTATTGGTGTGTGTCTTTGTACATTAATTTAGTAGTTTGAGCTTTAGATCCATCATGGGGAAAAGGCAATGCAACAGTATATTGTTGGGATGATACTTGGAGGTCTGTGAAAGTGGCTTAAGCCCTGCACTGCCAACACTTTCGTATTTCTGGTGCAGTTTTCTTCCAAAGTGAGTCCCAGGAAATAACAAAGCAGACCAAAACTGCTGCTTTTGAGAGCTGTCCTTGATATCTGAATATGTGAACAGTTGCAATTGAAGCAGGAAGTCATATGGTGACCTATAAGCAGATGGAAAGCACTTTGCCAGCGACTTCATAAAATGACATCCTGAGGGCAGCGAATGGGTGAATGAAGTCTGCTATGCACACGTGCAACTATGTCGCGTTTTTACTGGGGGTTGCTAGTTGGGAGTCATTGTTACGATTGTAGATAGGTAACTGGTTTTTTACACCAAGTCGATCATGGCGGTTATATCAGGGTGAAGGAGTTGTTTTATATTGCAGCTAGTTGCCATTAATAAAGAAGAAAAGATGTAAGGCAGGTTACACAATAAGGAAAACGACAAGCTGACTTACAGTATCAGTTTATTGAGAATTTGGTAGTCAGTATAATATGATCACTTATAATTTATCATCTCCCCCCCCAAAAAACAAATCCCCCTCCCCCCAGTAATCCCCCCCCCCCCCCCCCCCCCAAGAAATGTGAGTGCATGAGTATGTATGGCAGTTGTGCTTTTGATAATTGTTCTGTGCAGCTTGCTTTCCCCTCTCTCCCCTACTACTACCCTTCTTTCTGACTGGCATCAGTTGTGCTTTTGATAACTGTTCTGCGCAGCTTGCTTTGCCCCTCTCTCCCCTACTACTACCCTTCTTTCTGACTGGCATCAGTTGTGCTTTTGATAACTGTTCTGCTCAGCTTGCTTTGCCCCTCTCTCCCCTACTACTACCCTTTCTGACTGGCATCAGTTGTGCTTTTGATAACTGTTCTGCTCAGCTTGCTTTGCCCCTCTCTCCCCTACTACTACCCTTCTTTCTGACTGGCATCAGTTGTGCTTTTGATAACTGTTCTGCGCAGCTTGCTTTGCCCCTCTCTCCCCTACTACTACCCTTTCTGACTGGCATCAGTTGTGCTTTTGATAACTGTTCTGCGCAGCTTGCTTTGCCCCTCTCTCCCCTACTACTACCCTTTCTGACTGGCATAGAAAGTCATTTGGGTCTGATGTAATGGTGGGTGTTTGCCCTGTTGGCTGTGGCAAACATTTTGATGTTGGCTTTTCCTTGGAGGCTGTGTTTGCCAAATCTTGTATACTTTGCATGATGATGGCCTCCATTGAACTTTAAGACTTCTGTACATGTTTTTGTTGTTGTTGCTGATCTTGACATTATGGCATCAGAAAGATAATCATGCAAGCTATATTGTTTTGGGTAGGTTCTTATTCGATCAAATTCTAATTATGCATGGATGTTACATACTTAAAGGATAAACCAGATCATGAGCAATGTGTGGGAAATAACTGATGAATTTCCAGAGTGCAAAAACTGTTGTTGCTGTGTTTTTCTTTTCTTTCTCTCCCTCACTCCAAATATTAAGGTGAGATATTTTAAGCTTCAGTAATTACCCGCATTGAGCTTTGTACATGCAATGTCAAACCAGTCATGGTAACTGTGGCAAAATGTTCAGGGTTGCAGCAGCAGTGGAGTTTGAATGCTTTTTGCTTTCTGTCTTTAGGACACTTACCATGAAGGGGGGTGTACACCATTTGAATTCACATTTGGCTCTTCTTTTTCTCTGCCTAATTAGAATGTGTTTGTGCTTGCAGCATACCTGTTGAAATGTCATGAACTGAGTGATGGGTCTGTTTTGTTTTTTGTTATTTTTCAGTTTGGTTTGTCACAGTGCACTCCATTCAGGAGCACACGCGAGAAACTGATGGCAGTTCTTTCACACAGGCAGGTTGGGTCTCGGAAGTGTCGCTGCACATCAGTGTTTGCCTGAGGAGGTTATAGATGTGACAAGTGCACGATTCGTTTTGCATAAAGGATGTGCTTGCTTTGTCTGTTCGCTGCACCAGTTGATATCAAACAGGTACCGAATTTATCAAACTGATGGGAATCATGATATATATATACATACATGCATGAGCATTATGTTTTAAATCATCCTCGCCATTCAGTAAATAGTGTAGTAATATTAACTGCACATTGAGGATACAGTTGCACAGGCAGTACATGTACTGAGACTAAAAGTGACTTTGTTCAAGATGTCATCATAGTGTCGGTTTGTACATCAGAGTATTGCCCAGGCTGCGTAGTTAGTTTTGTTGCTTCTTACTAGAGTGCTGACAGCTGTATCATCATAATTTGGTATGCAACAAAGTGTTCAGTGAGAGGACTGAGACATTTGGTTATGTAGTAATGTGTGTAGGGTATTGTGGCATAAGAAATATTAACCTTCCTTTGCTAATACGAGAAACAATGTTTAGTGGGTGGACTGAGACATTCGGTAACATGGGCAGGGCATTGAGGCATAAGCAGTATGTGAGAAACAAAGTCTTCAATGGGTGGACTGAGATATTTGGTTACACAGCAGTGTGTGTAGAGTACTGAGGCATAAGCAATATTAACCTTCCTAAGATAATGTGAGAGAGTTCAGTGGGTGGACTGAAACGTAGTAATGTGTGTAGGGTATTGAGGCATAAGAAATAATAACCTTCCTAAGATAATGTGAGAAACAAAGTGTTCAGTGGGTGGACTGAGATGTAGTAATGTGTGCAGGGTATTGAGGCATAAGAAATATTAACCTTCCTAAGCTAATGTAAGAAACAAAGTGTTCAGTGTGTGGAATGAGATGTAATAATGTGTGTAGGGTATTGAGGCACAAGAAATAATAACCTTCCTAAGCTAATGTGAGAAACAAAGTGTTCAGTGGGTGGAATGAGACATAATAATGTGTGTAGGGTATTGAGGCATAAGAAAGATTAACCTTCCTAAGCTAACGTGAGAAACAAAGTGTTCAGTGGGTGGACTGAGATGTAGTAATGCGTGTAGGGTACTGAGGCATAAGAAATATTAACCTTCCTTTGCTAATGTAAGAAGGCCTGAGGTTCATTGGTTCATCAAGGCACGTGTACATGTGTCCCCAGTTGTGAACCAACACTGCTCTTCACTGGCAAACCTGTCTTTTCCATTTCCCCAGGCAGTCAAACATCCAGTGATGTTACCTGGCTCTTCTCTGAAGGCCCATCTGTCCTTTCTCTGTCTCTGCTCCTGGAATGTGGCAGCGGTGTGGTATGGCATGGAACCTGTCTCGGCTCCTGGAATGTGGCAGTGGTGTCGTCTGGCACAGAACCTGTCTCTGCTTCTGGAATGTGGCAGTGGTGTCATCTGGCACAGAACCTGTCTGGGCTCCTGGAATGTGGCAATGGTGTCATCTGGCACAGAACCTGCCTGCTCCTGGAATGTGGCAGTGGTGTCATCTGGCACAGAATGTGTCTCTGCTCCTGTGCTCCTGTCTCTGCTCCTGGAATGTGGCAGTGGTGTTGTCTGGCACAGAACCTGTCTCTGCTCCTGGAATGTGACAGTGGTGTGGTCTGACATAGAACCAGCGGTAGCAGCAGTCCTTTAGGTGAAGTACGTCCTAGCAACAGGTGGTTTACAGGTCCACCATGGCAACAAGCATTCAGATGTAGGGCATGTCAGTACCTCATGGCAAGAAGCCTTTACATGCTGCTATCATGGCAACAAGTCTTTAACTAAGCCATACATCTTCAGTTTTTATTGTTCGGATGAGGATGGAAACTGATGGTGCTGTGGAAGTCTGCTTTCATTGGAGACAGCTTGGTAGGGCCGCATACCACACCTGCTGTGGTAGTGTCTTGGTGGGTACGGTCGAGTTGTAAGACCCCAGTGTTCCCTTTGGGCCCATTGCAGTCTCCATTCTGGGGAAGGGGTTGGGGGTTCAAACCCATGACCTTGCGTTGCACAAACAGCTTGTGGGACAGACACTACGCCACTCAGCTTGTGAGACAGACACTACGCCACTCAGCTTGTGAGACAGACACTACGCCACTCAGCTTGTGAGACAGACACTATGCCACTCAGCTTGTGAGACAGACACTACACTGCTCACCTTGTGGGACAGACACTACACTGCTCACCTTGTGGGACAGACACTGCACTACTCAGCTTTTGGGACAGACACTACACCACTGAACCTGTGGGACAGACACTATGCCACTGAGCTTGTGGGACAGACACTACGCCACTCAGCTTGTGAGACAGACACTACGCCACTGAGCTTGTGGGACAGACACTATGCCACTCAGTGTTTGGGACAGACACTACACCAATGAACTTGTGGGACAGACACTATGCCACTCAGCTTGTGGGACAGACACTATGCCACTCAGCTTGTAGGACAGACACTATGCCACTCAGCTTGTGGGACAGACACTACGCCACTTAGCTTGTGAGACAGACACTACGCCACTCAGCTTGTGAGACAGACACTACGCCACTCAGTTTGTGAGACAGACTACGCCACTCAGCTTGTCCCATGATTCTCATAGCTTTGATAGAAAGGGTTACACCAGGTAATACCCCAGCATAGCAACAGTCTTTGAGTGTGTGTAAGGAGGCTAAATGGACTGAGAAAAAGAAAGAAAAAGGTGGAAACAGAGGAATGGGATTTTTTTTAAAAATGTCTAAGGAGGCTACACAGATCGATGAAAAAGGTGGAAACAAAAGAAATTTCTTATCCCACCCTTCTGTTTTCACTTGCATCATTGGTCCATCTAACCTCATGCACAGTCGACGTCTGTTTGAGACACCTTGACACTCACCACTGCAATTATGAACAATATTATGTCTTTGTTGTACAAAAAGCGTTTTGTTCACAGTTGTGCTTGGATGTAGGCCACTCAGTTACAAGATCAAACTTCACCGTGCACAATATCATCTGCACCCTTCTACAAGCATATCTTTTCTGATTGTATGTGAAAAATGTGTTGTCTGTGTTGTGAATGAGTTTCATGAATATAATGTGGAGGGGGGTGGGGGGTAAATGCAATAGTGTCATGAATCGTGTCGTCGTTACTGATCCGTCTTTGTGAGTGACCATTCAAGGTGATGTGTGCTTGCGTGCACGGCATGAAAACCATCAAACTTGTGTGCATGAAGGAAAATCATAGTCTGAATGAGTGCTTGGATCATCAGATGCTTTTAACCAGAAATAAAAATTGTGCCCCTTTGTGATGGTGTAAGAATGT
This sequence comes from Alviniconcha strummeri, assembly GCA_963584105.1. Lineage (NCBI taxonomy): Eukaryota > Metazoa > Mollusca > Gastropoda > Provannidae > Alviniconcha > Alviniconcha strummeri. The sequence continues at coordinate 5,947,134 of OY757542.1, forward strand.
TTGGACTTTGGTTGAGTGTGTGACTGGGTGTAACACAGGCACAGGCAGCCTCTCTCTCTCTCTCTCACACACACACACACACACACACACACACGCACATTACTGAAAGCAGGCTTAAAACATAAACATTATTTTTAACATAGTGTTTCTTTGTCTTTCACATTTTTGACTGCACTTTACAAATTCACAGCAAGACTAAGCACATACTTGTGGTTTTTACAGCCTCTCTGAACAAAATTAAAAGCATGTGATAATAATTATTTGACTAGTATTGTTACATACAGAACTGACAAGCATAATGATAAACCAGAAAGAACTGCCCACCCAACTGCATGCAAGGGATGAACTCAGTTAATTTAGAGAGAAACAGAGAGAGAATTAAAACTCAAATTTAGATGGAGAGAGAGAGAGAAAAAATTGTGTGTGTGTGCTGAATTTCAGAACCTACAACCAACCCCCCCCCCCCCCCCCAAGCAAAAAAAACAAACAACAAAAACACACACACAAACCCCCACCCCCCAAAAAACAAACACCAACCAACCAACCAAAAAATAATTTAAAAATGATTCCCTTGGAATGTGAACAGAAATAAAAACCAAAGGGAACAGAACAGTGCATCCAAAGGCACAACATATTCCGATGTTGAAATATCACAACTGCATAAAAGTTTTAAAATCACCTAAAACGGCATCAATTCATTCATCTACAAGACTTAAACAGCATCCATTCATGTACAAGACTAAAAGTAAAATGACATTTGTTCATGTACAAGACTAAAAAATCATTCAAGTACAAGACTAAAAGTAAAACAACCTTCATTCATGTACAAGACTAAAAGAACATTCATGCATGTACAGGACTAAACATTCATTCATGTACAAGACTAAAACAACATTCATTCATTCAACAGCCACAAACTCAAAATATGTATGCCCCAAGAATAAAGCAACATGCCACAGTTGTGACTTTCATGGCTCAAAGTGTTTGGGTTACAGAATTAATTTTTTGTTTAGCCGCAAACTTAATTTTGACTGCAATGTGATCTTACAGAATTGCCAAACTGCATCTACTCACTTAGGCCAGGTGAGCTGAAAAGATGCAAGGTGTTGTTTTTGATTTCGCAAGTCCAGCGGCATGTCTGGCCAAGGAAGACAGTGATTCCTCTTTACACTGAATGAATCAGGTTAGCAAGGAAGGCAATCAATCAATGTTATATTTAAAGTCTGTTCACAGCAAAACTCTATATAAGTTATGCAAGCATACCTATAGGACTATGACCAATCAATTTAACAACATCATATGATTAGTATTATACAAAATATTTGTTACAGTGTTGCAAGCATTAAAGTCATATGCATTTTTGTGAAATAACTCTGTGGTAATAGGGCACTCAAGTAGTATGTGGTTAACTGATAGGGTATTCTTACAATTAATGCCTGTCACATTCTGTGAATATTTTGCATCCCATGAATTTTGATGGAGCTTGCATGTTACTCTTGCTAAGTAGCAACAAAGTATTGTAGGTTTATTTTTTTTAAAGCTCTTTATACATATCCTTTTCAAATTTTGAGGAAATCCCGTGTGATGAAAGTAGGAATGATGTTTCAGACATGTTTTTTTTCTGAAGGAAGGCAGGCCTGGGGGACTTGCATTCCACATGCTGACCAGAGCTTTCTGAAGCTCATGGTGATCCTGTGGCAGGTTCACCAGCTGCCCAACCTCTTCATCTCATCCCACAGGTGTCTGACGAGCGTCAGATCCAGGACATGGAAGATCTTGCACATTACTGGTCTCTCAGGAACATGCACGCCACAGCCACACTCTCTACATCACTGTCTCTCAGTAACATGCATGCCACAGCCACACTCTCCACATCACTGTCTCTCAGGAACATGCATGCCACAGCCACACTCTCTACAGAACTTGCAAATTAAAAAAATGAATCACCATGTGTCTTTTCAAACCGCCTGTGCCCAAGTGAAAAGATGCAGAATTTTGCAGTTTTCTGTATCACACTGCAAATGAACTAGAGCTGGTAACAAAACAAAAATGTATTCCATAACCCAAGCACCTTTTGAACAAATTGAGTAGTAAAGTTTGATGCAGCACAAACTGCATGCAAGGACAATATTGCACAAGACATTGCATCTGGATTTAAAATGGCATTCTTCAACACCAAGTTGAGCACCATACCCTAAACTAGGACAGCAAATGCTCAATTGATCTCATTCACAACGGAAAACCGTTACTTTCCAGCTTCTCTTAGACTTTCTCCTGACCTTGAAAGTGGTTCACTGAGTATGTATGGTATCAAAAGACGAACAGCAACATTGTTCATTCATATTTAGGTTAATATGCATGATGTGAGTGCTCTGGGCGTTGATGAGCGCAAGATAAATGTACATTATTATTATTCAAAGTTGATTAAATTTTGTTTAAGTCAGTGGCTAACCAACATTATAGATTTAGCTGAGTACATCAGTTCGAGAGAAAGACTGTCTAGAAATAACACTGAGTGAAGCTCAACTGTCCACATCAAAAACATGTCAAAACTGACCCCAGGCTACCTTGTCCTAATCATTCTGGCTGCAATGCACTCCTTTCTTTGCCAAGAACAGTGGGTCCATTTTGGGGGGGTAATGTGACACAAATTCTTGATAAAAAGTGAATGTTTTAGTGAGACAGACAGGCAAAATAGTTCTTGTCTTCAGATTTACTTGCAATGGGGATTTTCATTGGTATAGTGGAGTGAACTCCAAATACCTTTGCCTTTCAAACAATTAGTATGCATCCTGAGCTACTGATAAAAACTACAGCTAAGGGACAACAAGCAAATGACAGTTTCCATGACAACAGTTAAAATAAATGGTCAAACCCAAAAGGATTTGGGAACACAAACGGCTGCCACAAAAGCCTAAGAAAAGGCAGTAAAGAGAATGAAAACGGGTTATGTCTACTCTTCTTGACTCAACAACACAATTCACATATGAACACAGACATTTTGCCGTTTGTCAATGATGTGGCCCATGAACATTGTATACTCAGTGTTGCCTGTTGAACTAGCCCCACCACCAGTAATCAGCAACTGGGGCCGGTTTGCTGGTTGATATTCTGCATCAAACATGGTCAACTTCAACTTTGTCTGCGATTTTTCTGGACTTTTGAAATGAAGACAAAATTGATGATCAAGGCTCAGGCCTTGGCAAGTCAAACTGCAGATCCTTAAAAAGAATGCTGCACTCTGCTTGGCAAATGACCCTCTCGGCTTGCTCAACAAAACACGCAATTCCTCCCTAAGACATACAAGTCATCAAGTCCAAGCTCTCGGGTCAGGTTTGATCATCTTGTATCTTCCACTGTGTAAAGTAGACTGCATCAGAATGGCTTAATTGTTATCTCTCCACAGCTGACAGTTTCACAGTAAACTTTGGGTCCACAAAATTTTTCTTTCTTCAAACAGTAACCCCTATCAAGATACCACACAGTACCATGCCTCACGTTGCCCTGATGTAACCATACTGGTTGGCTGGGCATAAAACACCAGGTTACTTACTTACCACGCCTCACTTTGTTCACACTGGAGTAACACTAAAAAAAATAAAAAAATCCACTGCAGAATGTCGAGTTTCAGTTCTTCTGTCATAAAATGTCTGAACTGTTACACTCTGAAAAAGCACTGTTGAGTATTGTTCTCAGTTCTTAATTCTGTCAAAAGATGTTCCATTGCAACATTCTAAAAACACTGAAGAGTGCTGGGTCTCAGTTCTTCAGTCATAACACTCTAAAAATGCTTCAGGTGCAGGGTCTGAGTTCTGCAATCGTAATACCCTAAAAACACTTCAAGCACTGAATCTCAATTCTTCAATTATAACACTCTAAAAACACTTCAAGTTCTGGGTCCAAGTTCTTCAATCATAAAACTCTAAAAAGCGCGTCAAGCACTGGGTCTCAGTTCTTTGATCATAACATTCTAAAAACACTGCGAAGTGCTGGGTCTGAGTTCTTCAATCGAAACACTCTAAAAAACATTTCAAGTACTGGGTCTGAGTTCTTCAATCATAAGACTCTAAAAAACATTTCAAGCACTGGGTCTGAGTTCTTCAATCATAAAACTCTAAAAATCACTTCAAGCACTGGGTCTCAGTTCTTCAATCATAACGTGCTAAATATACTGCAGAATGCCAGGCCTCAGTTTTTTGATCATAAAACTCTTGAAGCACTGGATCTCAATTGTAACATTCTAAAAACACTGCACAATGCCAGGCCTCAGTTCTTTGATCACAAAACTCTAAAAATCACTTCAAGCACTGGGTCTCAGTTCTTCAATCATAACGTGCTAAAAACACTGTAGAATGCCAGGCCTCAGTTCTTTGATCGTAAAACACTTGAAGCACTGGATCTCAATCGTAACATTCTAAAAACACTGCAGAACGCTGGGCCTCAGTTTTTCTTCGATCATAAGGAGTCCCTCTGTAACGGGCTCAAACCCTACAGGGTGTCACATCTCCATTCCACTTTCATCAGGTGGTTCCATTGTAACGCTACACACTGCGAAGCCCTGGGCTTCAGTCCTTGAAAAGTCCCAGGAAACCACGCCAAATGGCACCTGAACCGTCCCAGTCTCACTGGGACAGAAGTGTGGCCACCTTGATATGCCCATCCCTGGCACCGGTCAGGCAGACGGGCGTGTCGATGCTAGGGGACCAATCCACTGTGGTCACGGTGTTGCCGTGGGGACTGAGGTCAAGGATCCTCTGCATGCTGCCCTTGGACTGACCTTCACCAACCTGCACAAGGAACATGAAGCTGACACACAGAAGAAATGGGGCAGATGACACAATCAACAGTTCAACAGAATCATCTGCCACACAGACAACAGAATCTTCTTTTTCTCCCTTTTTTAAAGAACACTCTGTGATTGGGCAGAGCACACAGGCCCAGAAGCCTTGTTGGCAAATGTGTCGGCGCAACTCTAAATAACATTCCCTCTTTCTCCTTTTTCTTTGGTTTTCTTCCTCTCCCCCTTCTGATTCTCTCCTCAACACAGAGATAATGGTCAGAAGTAAATAGCTGCTGCTGTCAGCTGGAGAGAGAAAGAAAAGAAAAAAAGTCCATCAAAAGCTACACATGTGCAGTGTGCTTCTTGTGAATGAGTAGTAGTCATCACACTGCACACTGATTAAGCGATATATGCATGTTGTATGTGCATGCATGCATTTGTCCATTTGTGCATGTATGCATGTCTGTGTGTGTGTTGGGGAGGGGGGGGGGGGGTATGGTGAGGGTGTATGTGTTATTTTCATTATTGGTGGTGGGTGGGTGCGTTAGTTGAATGAAACTCACTAAATGTTGCTGTTCCCCCTGCACAGTAAACCTTTGGTTGTATGTGCATGCATGCATGCATGTGTGCATGTGTGTGTGTGTGTGTATGTGTGTGTGCATGTGTGTGTGTGTATGTGTGTGTGTGTGTGCGTGCGTGCGTGCATGAGTGCGTGTGTGCGTGCGTGCGTGTGCATGTGTGTGTGTGGGGGTGGGAAGGTGGGTTGGGGGTGGGTACATGTTCTATGTGTTTTTCTTTGTGTCCTTATGTCTGTGTGCGTGTATGTGTGTGTGTGTGTGTGTGTGTGTGTGTGTGTGTGTGTGTGTGTATGTGTGCATGCATGCATGTATGGGTGTGTGCATGCATGCATGTGTGTGTGTGTGTGTGTGTGTGTGTGTGTGTGTATGTGCATGCATGCATGTATGGGTGTGTGCATGCATGCATGTGTGTGTGTGTGTTTGTAACTGCCACATAATGTACCATACAAATGACACCTCTGTGCTGCACACTATACAGGTAAGCTCAGACTGTTACCTGCCACATGATAGTGTACCTTACAGATGACACACTGCACACTGTACAGACAAACTCAGACTGTTAAGTGCCACATGATAATACACCTTACAAAGGACACACTGTACACATACTGACATAGGCTCAGACTGTTACCTGCCACATGATAACGTACCCTAGAAATTACCCCTCTGCACTGCACGCTGCACAGGTAAGCTCAGACTGTTAACTGCCACATGATAACGTACCTTACAAATGACACCTCTGCGCTGCACGCTGCACAGGTAAGCTCAGACTGTTAACTGCCACATGATAACGTACCTTACAGATGACACCTCTGCGCTGCACACTGCACAGGAGGTAGGCCTTGTCCTTGTTGAGACTGAAGAGCTGACCGCTGAAGGGCCTGTCACCACCATGGCCGGCCTGCTGAGGTGTTGACCCAACTGCACCATCACTCATCCGGATCTGACGAATGGGCCAGCTTGTCTGTGTGAGGCTCCATTCAGACAGCTGTAGACAACAGTACAGTGTGTGTAGGAAAAGCTGTGTCTGACATGAGCTTGTGTGTGTGCTTGCGTGTGTGTGTGTGTGTGTGTGTGTGTGTGTGTGTGTGTGTGTGTGTGTGTGTGTGTGTGTGTGTGTGTGTGTGTGTGTGTGTGTGTGCATGTGTGCATGCATGACTCTGTGTCTCTGTGTGTGTGCATGTGCATGCCTGAGTGCATGCATGCATGTGTGAGTGTGTTGAATAAATCAGGGAACAATGTTTTTTTTTTTTTTAATCAACTGTGGACATAAACTCCTGTTTGGGTGAAATTGTGTGTTCTTCCCTGCTGGATCTTTGCCATACAACTCTGATCCCATTTGACACTGATATAAAGACCGTTTATTACACCACTTAACGTGAGGCATCATTACAATTGTCTTCATTTACAGGTCTTTTATAAGAAAATAATAATGATAAACAGAAGGAAACCAGAAGACAGCAAGAAAAAGTAAGTGACCAGAAGGTAAAAGAAAACAACCCCAAAACAAAGATAAATTAAACAGTAAATGAGGAACATAGGCAGATAAAAATATATTTAAAAAAATGATAAAAACAGCAAAAATGAAAAGAAAAAAAGAAGAAAGATTCAAGAAAATAAAAATAAAATAAAAGTTAAAGGCAGAAAAGAAAAACAAGAAGAAGAGTTTTTTTTCTCCCTTCTATACAATGCAAAAGCAAAAAAATAAAAAATAAAAAAGCCAATAATGAGTGTGAAGCATGCCAACCGTACTCTTCCGCAGACACCTGAGTGTTCAGAATACCATCCTTCTGAACAAAGTCTAGTGGTCAGTGCTCCTTCTCTTACCAGCTCAAGTTATCTGGAACCAACTCCCTGTTTCTGTCCGTCATTGTGCCTCTATCAGTCTTTAAAAATCTTCCTTGAAAACCTTTTTCTTTTTAAAAACCTTTTCTTCAGACCCATTGCCCTGATATGTGACTCTGTGTGTGTGTGTGTGTGTGTGTGTGTGTGTGTGTGTGTGTGTGTGTGTGTGTGTGTGTGTGTGTGTTTGTGTGTTCGAGTTGCATGTGTTAAATTCTGAAAATATGTACATTTAAAGACTGTAAGCATTTAGGGCCTGCCGGTCAGGCACTTTAAGTATCCATTATTATTATTACTCACTGTTCCCTGTGAGCCCATGGTGAAGAAAGAGGCCTCATTGAGGGCAAACTGCACCGTGTGTATCAGCCCTTGACCAGTCTTCCAGCTCTTGACACACTGCCGCTGGCTCACGTCTGAAACAGATCAGCGCCACTGGGTTCTGGACCTTCATGCCACTGAACACTGCAAGGCATGGCAACACATGCACTGTCCTGGACAGGTTGGAGTCGAGGAAAATGACTTAGAAGATAGACTGGTGGGCAAAGCAACCACTGCAAGTGGTTTTGTGGTTTCAGCAGATGCCAGGTGTTGAGAAGCTTGAGACACTAAAAAACAACAACAACAACAAAAAACTGACTGGAGAAGAGAGGTGCAGAAAGAGGAAGCAGTTGACAATCTTCCTAGTGATTGACAATTTTCAATGAAAGGATGAGAGAGGGCAATCACCAATCAGACAAAAATTGAAACGGTTTCAAATGCAACCTTTCAGAAACATCTGAGAGACAGGAGGGAGAACATACAGGCTTTTCTGAGTGCATGGACACCATCTTGTATTGAACTGAACTGAATTGAACATGCACAGACTGTACATATCACCAAACAAGAGCCCTGGGGTTGGCTGTAGTCAGGATGAACACATAACTGACACCAAAAGGTGTGAAACCTCACATACAACTCTGAAAATATATGCAAACTCACCATACACCCTGACAATTCACCATAACTGCTGGGCATAAGGTCTGAAAACTCACCATACTAATTAACAATTCACCAAAAGGTATGAAAATTCACCACACAGTCAGACAATTTACCACTAAGTGGCAATACTTACCATACACTCTGACAGTTTACCACAAGGTGTACAAACTCACCATACTTTTTTAAGAATTCACCACAAGGTACAAAAACTCACCACACATTCTGACAAATCACTGTAAGGTGTAAAATTCAGCATACACTCCAACAAGCCACCACAAAGTATGAAAATTCACCAAACACTCAAACAGTTCACAATAACGCAAGCAAACTTGTCATGCACTCTACAAACGTATGAGCAGGTGGGAAAACTCACCAGAACCCAACAGTTCATGACAAGGCGAGAAAATCTGCCATACTCTACAAACTCATGACTTGGTGTGAAAACTCACTGCATACTCCAACAGTTCATGACAAGGTGTGAAAACTCACTGCACAATCTAACAATTCATGACTAGGTGTGGAAATTCACCACACAATTTAACAATTCATGACTACATGTGAAAACTCACCACATAATCTAACAATTCATGACTTGGTGTAAAAACTCACCAGAAAATTTAACAATTCATGGCTAAGTGTGAAAACTCACCACACACTCTAACAATTCATGATTAGGTGTGAAAACTCACTGCACACAATCCAACAATTCATGACTAGGTGTGAAAACTCACCACACAATTTAACAGTTCATGAATAGTTGTAATAACTCACCATAAAGCCTGGCAATGCCATCCACGCCAGCAGCCAGCAGAAGCTTGCCGTTGTTGCTGTGCACACAGCAGCTCATGGACGCTGTCCCTGGCTCTATGGGAAGGGACCTCTGGCAAATCAGACACGTCTCACATTAGTCAGCAAAATGGCCCCAGCTGTATGGAAAGGGACTGCTGACAAATCAGACATGTCTTATGTTAGTCAGCAAAATGGCCATGGCTCTAAGGGAAGGGACCGCTGACAAATCAGACACGTCCCACGTTAGTCAGCAAAATAGCCCTGGCTCTATGGAAAGGGACCGCTGACAAATCAGACATGTCTTATGTTAGTCAGCAAAAGGCTGTATGGGAAGGGACCACTGACAAATCAGACACACCTCATGTTAGTCAGCAAAATGGCCATGGCTCTATGGGAAGGGACCGCTGACAAATCAGACATGTCTTACGTTAGTCAGCAAAATGGCCATGGCTCTATGGGAAGGGACCACTGACAAATCAGACATGTCTTATGTTAGTCAGCAAAAGGCTGTATGGGAAGGGACCACTGACAAATCAGACACACCTCATGTTAGTCAGCAAAATGGCCATGGCTCTATGGGAAGGGACCGCTGACAAATCAGACATATCTTACGTTAGTCAGCAAAATGGCCCCAGCTGTATGGGAAGGGACCACTGACAAATCAGACATGTCTTATGTTAGTCAGCAAAAGGCTGTATGGGAAGGGACCACTGACAAATCAGACACACCTCATGTTAGTCAGCAAAATGGCCATGGCTCTATGGGAAGGGACCACTGACAAATCAGACATGTCTTACGTTAGTCAGCAAAATGGCCATGGCTCTATGGGAAGGGACCGCTGACAAATCAGACATGTCTTATGTTAGTCAGCAAAAGGCTGTATGGGAAGGGACCACTGACAAATCAGACACACCTCATGTTAGTCAGCAAAATGGCCATGGCTCTATGGGAAGGGACCACTGACAAATCAGACATGTCTTACGTTAGTCAGCAAAATGGCCATGGCTCTATGGGAAGGGACCGCTGACAAATCAGACATGTCTTATGTTAGTCAGCAAAATGGCCATGGCTCTATGGGAAGGGATCTCTGGCAAATCAGACATGTCTTATGTTAGTCAGCAAAATGGCCATGGCTCTATGGGAAGGGATCTCTGGCAAATCAGACATGTCTTAGGTTAGTCAGCAAAATGGCCCTGGCTCTGTCTATGGGAAGGGACCTCTGGCAAACAGTGGTGTTGGGTATGCGTGGGTGGTGTGTTGGATACGTCTGAGTAGCATGTTCCCCTTTCTGGTGGGAAAGAATTTATCCACCCCAACACTGGTGACAATGAGCCTGCTAAATGTTAGCATGTTTACCTCCATCTTCATTGTCTTGAGGTCCCACAGAGCCAGCTTCCCACCCTCTCCATTCGGGTCGTTAGTGGACAGACAGGATGCAAAGGTCATGGTGGCTGGACAGGTCGACAGGTAGGTGACCCTGCAAATGTGAACATCACTCCAGGGCATGAGAGCTGTTATCAAACCTTTCTGTTTCCCTGCTGTTGCTGTTCCTTACTCTACCAGCATTGCACAGTGAAGGCCCTCTAGAAAAACTGACTGGAAATACCAGCATTTGTTAGCTCTCTCTGTCTAGCTCTCTTTTTCCTTACAGAAACTTGTCTTCCAAGAAGTAAAGTGATTCACAGAGCCAGTTTTGCACTACATCCAGATTTACATTACATGCAGATGTTTTTTTCTCTCTCTTTTTCTCACAAAAATCTGTCTTACAAGAAGTGAGGTAATTCATGTGGCCAGTTTTGCACTACATCCAGACTTCTTCACTGCATCATTTTTCTCACAGAAATTTGTCTTAAAAAAGAAGAAGAAAAAAGAAGTAATTCCTTGGGCAAACTTTGCATGGATCCCTTCTGATATTAGTGGCAAACGGCGACTGAGAAGTCTTTGCTGATGTGAATCACCACTGCTTGTTTGTTTTTCACCATACTGCCGGTGTGCCTGCAGCATGTTCCATCGAAGGGAGAAAACCCAGCTTTTGCACATCACTTTGGACAGATGAAAGGCAATGATGATGACAGGGAGTGACACGTCTGTTTATTCAGTCTGTGACCATAGCCAACCACAGAAGGGACAGTTTTAACGCTGTTCTTTAACTGTCACATCCAAGGTCCTCATAATTATGCAAACAAGTAACATTTTCTGCCAGAATCAACATGGCTTCCAACAAGAAAAAGAGAAAGAGGGGTGGGGGGAGAGAGAGAGAGTGAGAGAGAGAGAGTGAGAAGGGGAGTAAAAGAGAGAGAGAGAGAGAGAGAGAGAGAGAGAGAGAGAGAGAGAGAGAGAGAGAGAGAGAGAGAGAGACAGAGAGAGAGAGATAGACAGACAGACAGACAGAGTGAGTGAGAGACAGAGAGAGAGGGAGGGTGTGACACTTTTCATATATATAAAACAGAAAGACATGGTTTACAATAAGCACTTTGGATTCTGCATATGCTAGAGCTCACCTCAAATGTGGAGCCTCAACAGAGGCCTCTCTAAAAGTCTTGATTTCACGTGTGTCAAACAATCGAATCTGTCCGCTCTGATTACCAAGCAAAAGCTGAAACAAAGAAAAAAAATTAAGTCAGCTTTGGCTACTAAGCAAAAGCCAAAAAAGAAAAACAAACTAACAGCCACCTGCTGATGAAGATAATAAAAATGAGACTAACAGTCATACAAACAAGTGCAAGAAGAGCAAATACTTAGTTGGCTTATATCTAAAAATGGAAAATCGCCTTCAAATCTTGTTCAGACTTTCCGTCATTCTGAAAATAGGTATAGGTTATCCAAAACTGTCAAAACTAGGTGAGTAAGTAAGTAACTTGGCATTCTATGCCCAGTTGACCATTACAGTTATCTCAGGGTGAAAAAATAGGTGCAGGTGACAAAATGTAAAACAACCTCCTCACCTGAACATTGTATCAGTAAAGGTTGATATAAAGGTGATTGCTGAAGAAGGAGCCACAGATATGCATGCATGCACACATGCACACACACAACACATGTGCTATTTTGTCCAGGTATATAGCAATTAACAAAGACATGACATGCTAAACAAACTGATCACTGGCTGAGCAAATACATGAGACCACTACCAACCCATCTGTCTGACTTGCTGGCCCAGTCGAGCGACAGAAAAGGTGCACGTGACATGACAGTGGCAGTGGTGCTTGGCTGTGGGCTCCATGTCCAAACTCTGAAACACAGCATCACATGGGTACAGACACATAGGCGGCAACACTCTGGAACACAGAATCACATGGGTACAGACACATTGACTACAACACTCTGAAACACAGCACCACACAGGTACAGACACATAGGCTGCAACACTCTGGAACACAGAATCACACGGGTACAGACACACTGACTACAACACTCTGGAACAGAGAATCACACAGGTACAGACACATTGGCTGCAACACTCTGGAACAGAGAATCACACAGGTACAGACACACTGGCTGCAACATTCTGCAACACTCTGGAACAGAGAATCACAATACAGAGAATCACAACAGAGAATCACACAGGTACAGACACATTGGCCATAGACTTTTTTGTTTGTTTTTCTATTCACTGGGATGGTTAATGGTTAATCAGGGTGGTTTCTGTATTCACCTGGGTTGTTAACTGGGGTGGTTTTGTATTCACATGGGTCGTTAATTGGGGTGTTTTTCGTTAATTGGGGTGTTTTTTTGTATTCACCTGGGTTGTTAATTGGGGTGGTTTTTGTATTCACCTTGGTTGTTAATTGGGGTGGCTTCTGTATTCACCTGGGTCATTAATTGGGGTGGTTTTTGTATTCACCTGGGACGTTAATTGGGGTGGTTTTTGTATTCACCTGGGTCGTTAATTGGGGTGGTTTTTGTATTGGGGTGGTTTTTGTATTCACCTGGGTCATTAATTGGGGTGGTTTTTGTATTGGGGTGGTTTTTGTATTCACCTGGGTTGTTAATCAGGGTAGTTTCTGTATTTACCTAGGCGGTTAATCAAGGTGGTTTTGTACTCACCTGGGTGGTTAATCAGGGTGGTTTTGTACTCACCTGGGTAGTTAATCAGGGTGGTTTTGTTTCAGGGGTTCAACTGTGTACAACAAAACCCCAAATTAAAGACCACCCCATGAGACACCACCCATCTTTTAATACCACATGTTTTTACACCCTAGTCTTCAAAGCTAAATCTTCAGGTTTGAACACTGAATTATGAAGACAAAAAAAAAAGGTGATGTTAAAACTGGGGTTGTCTCTGATGAGATAGTCATCTTTCAATAGGGTGTGAGCTGGACAATGTAGTAGAGATGATAGTTACTTGACAACGCCATCAGTGTCCAGGCTGGCCACGTGCTGACCGCTGAGGCTGAATCGACTGTAGCACACTGCTGACTGGTGCTCCAAGTACTCGTCCTGCATAAAACAGTCCGAAAATCAATCATACAGTCAACTGCAAAGTCCATCAACAAGCTCACCAGTCAGTCAGGGTCCACCACAGGCATCAGTCAAAGAGTCCATCAGTCATACTGTTAGCCAGCAGTCAACAGCACAGTCCACCAGTCAGTCAAACAGTCCGTAAGTCAGTCATACAGTCCAACAGTTAAGCAGCTAATTGCAAAAGTCCATTAAACAGTTTACTACTACTAGTCAGTCTATTGCACACAGAATATCTAGGTTTTAAGACCACCCTTGGTAGTCTTACAGTGGGGTTCAGTTATATGTGTTACAATGAACACACACACACACACACACACACACACACACACACACAGAAAGAAAAGATCTTGATTCTGTTGCCCATGAAAACTGAACATTACTGATCCTTGGCAATACAACTGTACCTGAATCAATGAACTTTGAATAAATGTGGGAAAATGTATACTTACCTCACTTAGTACCAAGAATGGGCATTGTTTGCCTGCAAAACCATCCAAAATATGTCATGAATGCCTGTACATAAGGAATAATTATTATGAATGCATGTACATACAGAATGTTTATGGTGAATTACAGTGTCAACTCACACCTAAAAATATTTAAAAATCACACACACACACACACACACAAACGCGATAAAGCAGAGGTGATCAAATCAGCCCTATCTTCTGCGTTCTACTGTGACATCTTGACAAGGACCTGCTGACAGTGACAAGGACATACTGACAAAGACCTCACCACAAGGACCAATGACAAGCATACTGACATGAACAAACCAACAAGGTCACACAACAAGAACATACAGACAAGGCCCGACCCACACTCCGAGCATCACTTTCTGACAGCTTCCACCAAACTCTGGCAGAATTGGTTACACCACTGAAGGGTCACTCTTTATCTCCGCACAGCTGTCCACCAATGGTCAGCACCCTCCAAAAGGTCTGGGTACTAATAAGACTGTGAAAGCAACATAGCGTTCAAGCATGCATGTAAATATGAGGCATGTCTGCCCCAGGTATAAAAAGAGTTTTGGTTTTGGTTTTATTTATGCTGGTGTAAGCAACTTGGGCGATTATAAAAGAAAATGCCAGATATAATCCGAGTTGTCTGTTACAAACCTACAGCCATTTGAACACCAATAAAAATGTCAGCTAATGGACAGTTTTTCGTTGGTGCTCAAATGGCTTTAAGTTTGTAAGAGACAACTCAGATTATATCTGTCAATTAGCTGACAGTTTGTCAAGATCTATGGCATACTCAGTTATGGCAGTGGTTGGAGGAAGGATGTTGTAAACCAGTGCTTGGTGTTTGGGTCCTGCCCACAAGGACAAGGACGCACTGACAAGGACACGTGGACAAGGACACATGGACAAGGACACACAGACAAGGACACATGGATGAGGACACACCCACAAGGATACACTGACAAGGACATACCCACAAGGACACACCCACAATGACATACCCACAGACACATGGACAAGGACACACCCACAAGGACACATGGATGAAGACCCACCCGCAAGGACCCACCCACAAGGACATACCGACAAGAACACACCCACAAGGACATACCCACAGACAAGGACACACCCACAAGGACCAACCTTCAGCGATGGGCTGCAGCGCTTCCACTGGCCCGTAGTCCACAGGCTGAGGAGCTGACTGACCTTCCCCTGAACCAGCCTCCTCCCCAGCCGCAGGCTCCGGCTTCTGAGACTGTCTCTCACCCTGACCCTGACCTTGCTGGGGGGGACGCTCGGAAGTAACCAGGCTGCTGGCTCTTGCCAGCAGCGGCTCGCTTCTCTCAGACTGCGGGCTGGTGTAGGGAGGAAAGCTAGTCAGCTCTCGAGGGGCTTTCTTGCGCGTGGCCTCGCCCGACCACGACTGCTGGCGGTCCACGGCGGAGGCGGAGGGGCCCTGAGGATCCGAACCGGCTCGGGCCGTGCTCGCTCGCTGCCCTCCCGCCACAACGCTGCTTGCTAATGCTGCGGAGGTGGCCACGTTGGAGGCGGCCGTCAAGGCCATTGCCGGCCCTGGCGTGGAGGTGGAGATTACACCTGCGCTGTGTGGGGGCTGCATGAAAGGGTGGGTGTGTGACTCAGTGCCTGGGTTGTTGGAAGACTGGTTGCTGTGAGCACTCTGTGGCTGGCTACTGGCCGTGCTGTCATGCTGTGTGGGTGGCTGCCTGTTGCGCTTCAGCAGAGGCGTTGGCAGGTTGATGGGGAACCGCCGCGATGATTTCTGTCTTTCGTTGACTGTTCCTGTCTCTGCTTCTTGGCTGGTCCTGAGAATCAAGCGTACACAACAAACAGGCAGCATATGAATCTTTTTTTTTCTTTGGTCCTCAGAAGCAAGCAGACACAACAAACATGCAGCATATGATTCTGAATCTTTTTTCTTCTTTGGTCCTCAGAAGCAAGCAAACACAACACACATGCAGCATATGAATCTTTTTTCTTCTTTGGTTCTGAGAAGCAAGCATACACAACAAACATGCAACATATGAATCTTTTTTCTTCTTTTTTTCATAATAGCATCATTGTTGTAGCATTTACCAGCTGAATACATCAGGTGTCATCCAGTGTATGCAACTGTACATCGACAAATGCATTCTGTGGGGTAAGAAGACGGCATGTGTGACTGTTTTTTTTACTACCTTGCCACGTTGGCATCACATGCTATCTTCAGAGGATTTATTTCCATCTCTGGAGTGTGGATGCTGTTATGTATGGAGCTTATCATGGCTGACAGAGTCCCCACATAACAATGCAGGGCATAAAAACATTTCAATGCAGCCTTCATATTCCTGCTGGTGTGGGGGGCATAACAGAGCAAAGCTTGACACAGAGATCAGTGTCAACTTGTCCTGTACACAGCTCTCTGTGTTTACAGCCTGCATTGTGGTGCTGGGCAAAACAAACATACATACATACACACAAATAAACAAACACCAAACA